>KZ451908.1:3189353-3264555 GCA_002786265.1 Apostasia shenzhenica | reverse complement strand
TTGGCATTCCTTCTTCTTCTCTTTTCTTCCTCCAAAACTTTCCCATCTATGCTTTCTTTAAGCTGCTCATAGAAAGGCAGCTTTTTCCTTTTTCACGCCACTCCACAGATTCTTCATTATATTTTGTTTCTGCAATTAACGGCGCCTTTGATATATTCAGCAATAATCATTAGATTCTTCATGACATTTGTCTGTTTTTTGAATATCCTTGTCGTAAATCATGCCTCGAGCTTTGTTGGCTTTTTCGTCTTGGAGATCGCTACAAATTTTGACGTGCATAATCAGAAAAGAGAAGTAAATGCAGCGTTCATATTCGCCATGACAGACATGGAACCTTGCTTCAAATGAATAAAGTCATTGTAAATTTTTCTTTCTCTGTGATAGCAGCAGGAAAATATAGTTGGAGAGAATATTTTATCAACGAAATCTTTTCCCCCAGGAAGCAGGTTTGATAGAGATTTTAAAGTTCAGTAATTGACTTGGGCACTTCCACATTTAGGACCTTCAACTCGGTCAACATATAAGAAGCAAAACCATCTTTATTGTGCCGTCAGGGGTAGTGTTGGGTAGTTCTGGTCTATCTAGAGTGATATAGCGCGATCGTAAGGCTGTGAGGAGATTAGGTCGTGCTGGTCGGAGGTGGCGTATTTTCTCGAAGCACTCTCATATGCGCAGCTAGAGGCACGAAGCTCTCGCGCACTTCTGTAGTTGATTTGTGTGAGTGAGATGTCGAGGTCGTGGTTTTTCCTTTCGGAAATGCGATCATTACAGATCTATGTTGTGGATATGTGTACAGGATGTAATGAGTTTATCTCGATTCTTCTGGTTCTCTATCGAGGTTATATTGGAGTCTTCGGTTGTTGGTGTATATATATGGTTATATCGGTGTTATCGGACTCGAGGAGGAGTGGGCTGATGGGATTTGAGACACTCAATATTGATTCTACTTTCTAGGTAAATACGTATTGTATCGGAGGCTGAGCATCGTGCTCGCACAATTGTCTGATGTTGTTGTGGATGTAGTAATTCCCAAACTGGTTTGGTACATAGCTAAGTGGTTTTTGAAATGAACACGGGGCTTGGGTTCTGGGATTCTTCTTCTGGTTGGGCAAAAGGACTAACTTGATTGAGAGCTGTGTTTTCCACGTTGTGGCAAGAAGTTAAATTCCGGAGGTTCGTTGGCTTTGAAAAAAGCTGCTAGAAGTTTTGGAGTGCTGGGTAACATTTGGTCTGTTTTCATCTGGGTTTTCTTGGTTTCTAGCTCTCACGGAGTCATTTGGTGGCTCATAGATGGCGGATTGTAGACCGAGTTATCTTTCGGTAGTGAAGGCTTTCCCATGGCGACTAGGCATGTAAGCATATGGTCCAGTCGATGTAAGTTCACTTCATTATTGAGGCTTGATAATCCTATCCAATAGAGAGGGTAGGCGGTAATATACGTTGTTTGGTACTCCTGCAGGGGTGATCTTACTTCCCTCGTAGTATCTAACCCCACTCAAAAGGAAACCAGAGTTGGTCAAGATTGGCACCATAGGGATTTAGGGTTCATCTTAAACTCAATAAGACGGGGTGACCTGGGTCCTTCCTGGAAAATCAAAGGTACATATGTCAATGTAGGGTGTCATAAAGGTGTTAAAATGTCGGTCTAAGGTTACTTATAACCTAAGCTCTGATAGCGAACCTGTCCCACCCCTATCATTTTTAAGGACCATTTATCCATAAAATAAGGGGAGACTATCAGTCAGAATCACAGAACAGATTATAAGAAAGATATTTTAATTCATCTCAAACAAGGATTACAAAGGTTTAAACACACGCAGGTACCACAGAGTAACCTTAGATTGGAAAACTAAAAGTTAAGCAATTAAAAGTGGTTAAGGGTAAATATCAGTGGGTCCATACGGGATGTAGGGAACATCTTTCTTGGGATTTTGCAGTCTTTCTCCTTGCGACAGCTTATTTACCTGAAATTCAACAGTCAGTCATAAAGACCGAGTAAACGACCTTCACCTTACCATAGCCAGGTGAGGTCTTTATAGAGCTTTATTTAACAACAGATCAGAAATATCAACTTATTTCCTCACAGTATTATCATGTTTCATAGCATGCGTATATATGATGATGATGAATGATCAGAAACCACAGGTTATCGTCACCAGTGTGACATCAGATTAACAGGTTCATCAAATACGTCACCAGTGTGACATCAGAATAACAGGATGTAGGTACGTCCCCCACACGACGCCACGCGTCCAGAAGGTGGTTCGTCAACCACCGGGATCCCAGCTTATCACATCATTGTATATCTCAGGATACATGGGTCCAGTTTAACCCAGTAATATATCTTGGCACAAAGCCCAACAGAATATCGGCACACAGCCAACAGAATATCGACATACAGCCAGAAAATGGCAGAATATGCAGAGTTAGCTCATAGAATATGATTGATATCATTTTGTATATAGTCATGTTAATTTATAATCACGATGTCCCAAGTTCAGTGAAAATGCGCTTACCTGAACGAGAGATGGTAACTGTTTGCAGGCGGATGACGTTGTGCCCTGATTACGTTCAGTGAGAATATTACTATCGCGCTTAAGAATTTAAAATATGACAGCGCCAAATAGGTCAGACAAGCAAGTGGTTTAAACAGGTCAAACGGGTCGAACGGGTGAACGGGCTCAACTTCGGGTCAAACGGGTCAAATATGTCAAACGGGTCAACTCGGGTCAAACGGGTCAACTCGGTTTAAACGGGTCAAATGTGGTCAACTCGGGTTTGACTCTGTAAACGGGTTAACTGGACGGTTGACTCGGGTTAAACGGGTTGACTCAGGTTAAACGGGTTGACTCGAATATAACAGAGTTAATTCATAAGTTAATGGATCGACACGGGTTATCTTGGGTCAAACGGGTTAACTTAGGGTTAATAGGTTCGACAAACAGATTATCGGGGTTTTAATACGGGTTAAGTGGGTCGACACAGGTTAATCACCAATCAAATTGAGTTAACAAGAGAAATCACCGAATGAAATATAATTTTAATAAAATCAGGGTTCTTACCTAACAGAGCCTTGCCGCTGGAAAAAGATGCACCAAAATGAGCTAAACTCAGAGGAGATGTAGAGGTTGTAATCTTTTCTGAAGGTTTGCAGGCCTATTTATAGGGCTCCAATGAACTTATTAGGCGGGGTCCGTCGGCGGTTAGTAGTAGTTGGTGGTTGGGGAGATATATTAATAGGGGACCCGTTGGTGTGTGAGAAGGTGGAAGAAAGTCAGAGGAGAAATAAATAAATATATCTATATTTTATTCAACTGTTTGCAGGGAATACGTAACAATTATTTTGAAGTCCTCAGATTACATATGTACTTATAGTAAATCCAGAAGAATAAATATTTACATATATACATATATGAATATAAACAGATATTTCTTAGGCGAGTTATTACAGCCAGTGATCGGCCCGTCGCAAAGGTAGACGAGTCAATCCGGTAGGCTTGCGCAGGTCCGATAAGGCTGAAAATAGTGGTGGTATATTTTGAAATTTAATAAATTAAATAAAAGTATTTTTGTTATTTAAAAAATATATAATGGATTTTGAGGAACTATAATATCCGTGTACATTTTTTGTGGACCTGTACGATAATTTGACATTTATAGATTTTTGAGTGTGTGAATGGTCGGGTCTAAAATAATTCAAGTCAGTCCAGTAAATTAATTTGAGTAAACTGAATCAAATCAAATCGAACTTGGTCCACTAGCGGTTATAATTTAATAAATTGTATGAAACTTTTCTGTATATTATATATAATTTTATTTCACGAGTTATTTGCTAGTTTTCATATTTTTTTGAACATGCTATATATTTTTGGATATGCTATCTTATTATTACAATTATCTTTAATTATATTTATTTTTTATTACAATATAAGAGTTACTCGGCATTTTAATAATTAAATTTAGCTCTCTAACATTAAGTATTAAATTAGCTTTATACATAGGAGGGTTAAGAAAGCTACATTAAATTGAAAGTGGAGCATGTTAAGAATTGGCACGTAGGAGTTGCGAATTTCAAACCAAACCCGACTCAAACCCAATCATTCGGGTCTTTGTCGAGTCTATGGGCTTCGTTTAGTTCGAGCTTTTTTTTTTAGACAATAGAAAAAATTAATTTTTTTTTAAATTTAATATAAAAAAATATTTTAATATTAAAAAGTGCATAAGATGTGAAATAAAATTGATTCTAAAATTTATATTTATATTAGATATGTAATAAAATTGATTTTTATAATTAAAAGTTGTGTTGTGTTAAAAAAAAAGCCTCAAAATAAATGATTTGACTCAGATCGAGTCCATAAAAAGTATGAAATCGATCCAACCCGACCCATGTACACCTCTAACCGCGCCTTAGTCCTTACGCTTAACCTGCCACCAATTTCTGGGCGTCCGATTCAGATCTGACGGCTCAAATCTGCTCCGCCTGATGGCCCAAATCGATCCAGCCTAGTTGAGCATCCTCAGCCCTCGCACCTGCCAGCCACTTCATCTACTCCATCCTGGCCCTCCATCTCATATACAAGATGATATTTTCTATAATTAATATTTCAATTTAATTTTTTTAAAAAAATATTATTTTAATTTTACGTTAGTCAAATTAACAAATTAATTAAAAAAATATCTTCAATTGAATTTTTTTTTATTAATTTCAATAAAATAATTTACACATAACCTTAAACTACAAAATTTTATTGTTTAATTTAAAAACTAAAAAAATCTGAATGTATATAAATTTAATTAGAGGATTTGTGTCACCGACTCACCATTAACCCTAACATACATACATACATATATATACATATATATATAATAATAATAATAATAAATTAATTAATTTACATCTCAAATTAAATTTTCACTTTGTTGTGATTAAAAAAAAAGGTGACTTTTGAAATTAAAATATGATACTCGAGGAACACAAGTTTTCATTTTTATTACCATCAAAATAAAAAATAAAAAAAAATTTCATTTTTATATCAATTTTTTTTTTTATTTTGAACTCAAAGTTTCTGTCGAGAGGGCAGGCTGGCTCACCATGTGCTCCTGGGACCATGACCATTTATATTCTCCTTTCAGTGGGGAGGTGGCTTTGAGTTGACTCCAAGCAATTAAGCCTAGGGATGATCGAGAGCCGAGTTTAAACAAGTTTAACTCAACTCAAATTTAAAGATTTTAAATTTGAGTCCAATTTGGTTCGATATAACTAAAGTCTAATTAACTTTGAGTTAAATCGAGCTTATTTTTAAATTTTTTTTATTTAAATTAAAAAAATTCATTTTGCATATACTATATAGAGATAAGTACACTCAGGTCTCTGAGTTTAACGCTTAATAATACACAGGTTCACGTTTTTAGAATTATAACATCGGGTTTTGAGTTTTAATAAATTATCAAATGAGTCTTTTTTTATTATTATTAAAAAATTTTAAAATTATCATTTTACCACTCCACTCCTTTCTCTCTCCTCCAAATCCTCGCGCGCGTGCGTGGCGCGCTGAGATCAGGAAGGGAGAGACCGCCTCTCTCTCTCCTCCCAATCTTTGCGCACGTGCGAGACAGCGCGATTCGCCAGCGGTCGCGTGGCCGCCTGTCTGTCGCACACTCCCCGCGGCCTCATGCGTGCGCAAGGATCGAGAGGAGAGAGAGAGGGGAGGAGTAAAATGATAATTTTAAAATTTTTTAATAATAAAAAAATAAAAAGTACCAATTTGATAATTTATTAAAACTCAGGGACGCCAATGTTGTAATTTTAAAAAACGTGGGACTGTGTATTATTAAGCATTAAACTTAGGAACCTGAGTGTAATTATCCCTAATGTATATTATATATTACTTTTTAAGTCCAATTTAGTTCGATATAACTAAAATATTTTTGATGTATGATTTAAGAGAAGTTTAGTTCAATATTACCTTGATGCTATGTCATATTAAAACTGTTATTTCAAAAAGATTAAAAATATATTTATGTACTTTCAAATTTTATTCTAATTTTGGCTTTTATTTTTTCTATTCTAACCTATAATAGTAATTTTAATACCTAAATATATTTTTAAATTATTTTAAATAATAAGTTAACTGTGAAACTAGTAAAATTTATCAAAAAAGGCCCACTATAAAATCTATTTTAAGCAAGTGAAATCTAAATGTCATATTTTCATTATTATAGACCTACATAAAATTATGAGTCTGGCATATGGGCCTGCATAGAATACCTCTATATTTCATGTATATAATGAAAGTTTTTATTACAAAAAAATATGAATTGTTGGATTTAATTTAACTAAAAAATTGCAGGTTCAAGAAAAGCTAGACTCAAAATCATAATTTTAAAATACAAGTGACAAAATTTAAAATTCACTCGTATTTTACTTTATTCAAATTTAACACAAGTTTTTTATAACTTGAAGTTGGCTCACAAAAAAAATAGATTTAACTCGTAATGAACTTAATAATTATATAATTATACATATGTAAGCATTTTAAATGTATTTTAAATTATTATATATATATATATATATATGAATATGCTATATAAAATATATATTAAAATTATGTAAGTGTTATGTAATAATATTTGATATCATGAAATTTAGATGTTATTTTTTGAATGATAATTTTATTATTTTTTAAAAAAATATTTAAAGATGTAATCTATAACTAAATAAATATTTCTAAAATACATTGTAATAAATTTGTGTGTATATTTTCAATTTTTTTAATATAAAATTTTATAATGCATTTATGAACAAAAGTTTCTCATATATTTAAAAAAAATTCTTGTTTATTTATATATATCAAATTAATTATAAGTTAAATTATTATTTTTTAACTATGTCTTCAAATCAGAATTATCAGATGCATGTGACTGTGAATTTAGAATTATAATGCATATATTAGAGAATTTGAATTATTTTGTGAAATATTAATGACTACTTGAAAGTTTGAAACTCTAGAAAATAATACTTAAATATTTTGGTGAAATATTGAAATAATTTTTTTATAGTGAAATATTGAAGTAAAATTTCTCAATAAAGATATATAAATTATATTATATTATATTATATTTGAAGCACTCAAGCAAAAATAGATCTCTACAAAAATATTTGAACACTAATAAATAACCCCACCAAAGTATTGTAGCAAAACGTTTACAGCCCGAAAATAAAAAAATATATACAGCATAAATAAAAAAATAAAATGCAAAGTTTTTAGATGATTTTTTTGAAATAAATATATTTAATTTTTTAATTAGTAAATTAAATATAATTAAATAAGAAATAACTGAAGGAGTTTGAGGCCTTGATTTTTCATAACACTGCATTTTTTATTAAGGCAAGACAAAGTCGTCCAATGCGGCTTCAAATAATAACACTGTTGATCCAAGAGATAAAATACCAAATTCTTGACAATCTTTAAGCAGTGTGAGCCACTAAAGGTAAATCTCGTAGCCTGAGATTTCAGGAAAAAAAAAAATTCAACAAATACAATATATATGCATAAATATATCGTATCAATTCTAAAGATACAAGTTCATTATATGATAATATGTAGAATTATTATAATACATATGCATAAAAATATCGTGATATAAACGATTTCTACTTTATAATGCGTTCAAAAATATTTTTATTTATTAATTTTTGTTTAATTTTATTTAATTATTAATTAGTTAATTAAATGTATTTATTTTAAAAAAATCTTCTATTAGTTGATAATCAGTTACACTTTTCAAACAAAAAAGGAAAACTTGACTATTCTAGCAAATCAACTCCGTCGAAACAAAATCTAGCAAAAAATATACTTAAATAATAAATTATTTGATAATTATCCAAATTATATTAATAAAAAATACTCCTGCACAAGTATTAATAAAAAATATAATTAACGGCAAAAAAAAGGAGAGAGAGGAGGTTAACTGTAAATTGGAAGAGGCACCGAAAATATTGCATGAAAAAGGTTTGGTTCAATATTATTTTAATATATTTATTATATTATTAAAAAATAATTATTTAATTTAATAATATTTATAAATAAATTTTTATATTATTATAAAATTATTAATTAAAAAATAATATATAAATATTATAACATATAAATTAGATAATATAATATTAAAATAATAATGAAACAAGTGCTCCTTTAATAAAGTATTTGACCACAAGCACCACACAACAAAAAATCTCGTGCAACACTAAAAAAAATCTAGAAAACTTAACTGTAAACGTAAGATCTATAGTTTAGAGTGAACAGATCTTAATTAAAATTTAATTTAACATAGTTACAATACAATTAAGAAAGCTCACTGACAAAAAGTACAAATAATAAGACAGTATAATTATAAAAAATACACAATATAATGAGATTTAATACCTTATGGTATCTACATCCTTGATCATATGACAAACCAACCAAATATCCTCTAAATCACTTCTTTGAACAACAACAAAGAAGTAACCAATTAAAAACCTTCCTCACTAATTACAAGTGATGAAACAAAAGAAATCAAAATCTATAATAAGATATACATAATAAGAACAAAACAACTAACGTCTCTCGTCTCTAAGATTGTATTTGAAGAATTTGGAGAGAGTGGATCAACTATGAGTACTTGAGAGCTTGGTCATCACTAATTATTTTATAATTTGCTTTTAATTAATTTTTAATGACTCACTCATAGTAGAGATTAATTTTCAGCAATAAAGGGTTCAAATGATGGCCTAGAAGATCATCCATATATCCCCAAAACCCTTAATTATTTATATAGAAAAGATTTCTAACGGTTAGTAAAAACTGACCCAGAACTGTTTTTGATCGATTAGCTGAATGATCAAATAACTAGCTGGAAACTCAGCAGTCACATTCCAGATAGCTTTAATAGATCAACTGATCGATGAGCTGATCGGTCAAATAGCTGATCAGCCAAACTGCACGCTGTTTCTTTGATCGTTTAATTAATAGATTAAAGTCTTTGATTAATCAACTGATTGATCAAAAAATTATCAGCCAAATTGCTTGATCTATCAGTCGATCTATCAAATAGTTTGATCTATCGACTGACCTATCGAAGACAACAAAATTTTATCCTAAATATTGGTTGGTTCACTCAACCAAACTTAATTTAAAAAAGAGGCAATCCACTTAGGCCTCTGAGATTTACTCGACTTGTCACGCAGTTCCACAATTTTGAAAATAAGCTAGACAGTTTCCCAAAACTTACTGTATAGATCATTGTAGTCCTTCTGTGACGATATCTGTTAAACATTGTTAAAATTATAAAAATACTATTTTTTACCTTTCCATATTTCCGATCTTCGACTGCCCGCCGCACCTGCGTCCGCGCGCAGGTGGCTGCGTACGCCCCCACTTGTGGGTCGCCGCAACGTGCGGCCCCGCAAGCGGACGCCCGCATGCAGGGCGCACCATTGCCGCAGCGTTGCCGGCACGTGAGGCAGCGCACTGCGGCGACCCACGCGCGGAAGTCAGCACGCGCGGCCTTGCGTGCAGGGCGCTGACACGAGGGTCGCCGCATCGTCGCCGACACTTTGCGGCGACCCACGCACGGAAGCCAACGCTCACGGCATCAACGCGCGGGTCGCTGCAGCATCGCCGGCGCGCAGGGCCCGCGCTACGACAACCTGCGCACTGTCGGCCACCTGCGCAGTTGTCCGCGCATGTGAGGACCAGTTGGGGTATAATTGTAATTTTATATTAAAAAAAATTATAATTTTTTAATTAAAATTTTGATTTAACATAATGTTTAACGGAAAATATTTAATTGAACCTTATTGAAAGCTTTTTATAAATATTAAGGACCACAATGATCTATATAGTAAGTTTTGGGAATCTGTCTGTCATGTTTTCAAAATTATGGACCTGCGTGTCAAGTCGAGTAAACCTCACGGGCTTAAGTAGAATTACCCCTTTAAAAAATATTCCAACTAATTTATGACGATGTCTTAGGTGCTCATAACATGATCCAAATTTGTCCTAGCACTCTAAACATAATCTTATAATAATTTCTACAATTATTATAATAATAAATAACAAAATTAAAATTCAATCATACTTCTCTTCATCTCCGTAGCTTGTTCATCAATCTTGATCACTTTATCACCTTAAAGCTAGGCATGGCTCAATTCTCAAACTTCTTATCTTTATCTATGATGTGAAGCATCAAATTAACAATAAAATAACAAGTCTATACATATTAAACTCAAAATATTATTAGTCACCAACTAATTTAAATACAACGATAAATATAAAAAATATACGATTATATCATAATCACAATCAAAGATCCAACTGTAAACATTTTAGTTGTCATATTTGTTTAGCCAAGTTAAAATTAGCTTAATTAATTTTAATTAAATAAATCATATCACATACATTTTAATATTAAAAATTAATTATATTTCACATCATACATATAACTTAAAATAAAAAATTAATTTTATTTTAAATCCTACATATATAGCAAAATAATAATTAATTTATATCATATTTCTCAAATATCCTAATATAATGACAAACTTTCTCTCACATTATGCACAACTTTTAATAAAAAATATAGGAATAATTACACTCAGGTCCCTGAGTTTAAGACTTATTATCATACAGATCCACGTTTTAAACATTATAACATCACGCTCCCTAGTTTTTAAAAAATTATCATATCTGTTCTTTTTATTTTTTTATTATTAAAAAAAATTTAAAATTACCATTATACTGTTACCTCTCTCTCCAATCGATCCGGTGCCGCGACATTGCCGGCAGCCGCGCGGCGCCATCCCCACGTGGCCGCGCGACACCGCCGATGGCCACGCGGAGTGGTGCGGCCGCTGGATCGGGAGGAGAGAGAGGGGGAGTCTCTCTGTCCTCCCGATCCGGCGTCTGTCCCTATCTCTCTCCTCCCCATTCGGCGGCAACACGATGTCGCGCGGCCATGCGACAACTGCGTGCGGCCGTGCGGGGTGGCACAACCGCCAGATCGGGAGGAGACCCCTCTCTCTCTCCTACCGATCCGGCGGCCGCGCCACCCCGCACAGCTGCCGGCGGTGTCGTGCGTCTCCTCCCGATCCAGCGGCCGCGACCCCCCTGCCATTCTCTCTTTCCTCACGTGCGCGCGGCGCCAGCGCGACCCGCCGGCGGCCACGCGGCTCTCTCTCTTCTTTAACTTTAGCTTTTTAAACTCAATCTTTGCAAACAAATATGCCATTGTTTGTATGTGCATTGATCGTTATTCAAACCTCGAATTGTGTCGTCTTCCTGCTCTGTAACAGATTAATCTGTGGGAAGATCACTATTAATTGGCCGCAAACCATTGACCAGACCGCAAACGCCCATGTCTCTTCTCATGTTTCTTTATGCTGCTTGTTGCCATGACTCCACATCTCCCCACTTGTTTTCTGTGATTTCTCGATCACACCTTCGTCGACATCACCAAGCTAATGCCATCGTCTTTGATAGGGGATTCGTCAGTTGACACTTCGTCCAAACATCGATCATCGTACGTACCTGAGCCAATCTCATTGTGTCATTAATTTGTCTTTCACACAACATATCTCTGTCCAACTTTGATTTCTACCCTCCATGCCATGTGCCCTGAGAGGGAGTCCTCGCCACAAATGTAGATATATTGTCCGTTTTGATTTCTGAAAACTGCATGATTTAATTATTTCTTGTAAGGTCACTCATCCAAGTACTACTTTAACACAAGAAAACTTAACTATAGAGTTTTTCATAATTACTCTTTTAGTTTTTTCCCCAAAAGATATATCTACTATTTGTTGAACTCTTATCGATTTTGATGAAAACAAACACGTTAATAATATACTCGATTATTTTTTTTTAAATATTAGTATATATTGTACTTAAGCTTTTGACTCAAGATTGATGAAATCAAGCCAAGAATAAAAAGAAATGAAGTTGATCAAGATCGCTGAGAAAAAAAACATCAAGTCAAAAAGTCAACTTCAAAGATGCATTTGCTATAAAATTTTAGACCATCATTAAGTGTAAGAAATTTATGGCTCATTTATCTGGAGAAAATTAAAATAAATATAATTAAATTTATTTGTGATTTTTTATATGATTTTTATTTATTTTTCGGATGAATTGAGATTTTTAAAAAAATTTAAATTACACGAGTAATTTTTTTTTAATGACGTGTTTTCTTCGATCTTCAATATTTGAAATTTTTGATTGAATTTAATCAATAATTTTACTATTTAACGTGTTGCTTCGATTTGATTCGATGAAATCTATTTTCAAATATATATATATATATATACTTATATACTACTTATAATAAATTAATAAAAAAATCATAAATAAAATTAAATAATTACCGACAAAAATATATTAATTGAATTTCATGAAATACTTTTGTGATCGTTTTTGAATGCTTTCAATTCGTACAAAACTCGATATTTTGAATTTCTCGATACTTTGAATTTCACCAATATTTTTAATTCTCACTTCCTTCTTTTACTCCTTAAAATCAGCTATAAAATATGCTAAGTGGCTTGTTTTGTCCCCAATTAATTTATTAAAAGTTGTAATACTCAAATTACCAATTTACCCCTCATTTCATCCATAAATAAAGAGGATTTTGAGTTAATACTTCTCTTTGGCCAACTTAATCTCTAAGCTCTCTAATTCTTAAGCTGAAAAATTCTCTCCCCAAGCTCAAAGTTTCTGTTCACAACGTTGGGAGACGATTCTGGGAGTTCTTAAATCATCGGAGGTGTTTTTAATCGGATATTTTCTATTTTCTCTCCGAATCGACTTTTCTTAAAGATTCACAAATTTTTTTACTACTAATTTGAGCTCCAAATAACTTGAAATTTTTACTACATCTTTCTGGGAGCTTTTATTTTATCTAAACATTTTCTTGGAATTTTTTCGTGAACAAATTTTTCTCTGAAAATTTATATTTGTGTCTCGGTTTTTTATTTTTATAAATCGTACAAATTTCACATAATTCCAAAATGTAGACTACTTAGATAATACTGCATCTACAGAAAAAGTTTTAGATGTTTTTGCTAAGTATTCTTTTCTAGAAAATTATTTGAAGTTTCTGTTTACACGATTTTATATCGTATTGAAATATTTCATCGAGTTTGATTTCTCTTTCTCTTCTCTTTACATTTCACAGAACATTGAGAAAAAATAATACTAAAATTTTTTCCAGAAAGTTGAGTTGGCTTTCTTGTATATAGAGCTTTCATTAAATTTTAAATTTAAATTTTAAATTGAGTTAATTTATCTCTTGTATGACCCATAAGGGTCATTGTTTTCTATTCTCATTTTTGGCTTTGAGTCTTCCTACGCGGAGAGGGGTTTTTCTTACTTCTCTCCAAGTAAATAGAGAGGTGAGGTTATTCCTTTTCCTCGGTAAAAAAAGGTCTAGAGATTGGTTTGTGTCTTTGGACCGAAAATGCATAAGTTTCCTCCTTATATTAGGGCTTGAGCTTGGCCATAACAAGCTTGGGATAGTAGAACCCCAAAGGAGGAACAATGGGGAGTGGACTAGGCAAAAAAATAGCTGAACCACTATACATCGTGTGTCTTCTTTCACTTCTGTTTTTTTTATATCATTTAGAGGCTGGTGTACTTGATAATTATTTTATTTTCAAAGCCTCAAAGTAAAATTTCAGTGATCAGATTTCGGACATAATAAATTGAGTTAATTCAAAATATTTAATAATTTAAATTATCCAAACTCTGTGAGATAACTAAAATTGGTAGGTTAGTTAATTAAAGTTTGGGCCTACTCACCCCCAAATTTAATTAACATAACTAAGGATCCAAATAACTTAATTATAGCAGTGGAACCGGATCGGAAATTAGTACATTAGGTTAAATTTAAATTGTACTCTAACAGAAAAACGCCCGACGATCAGATATACTTTGATTTTGTCCATCCCCTATAATTAAGTTAGTTAATCAACTAAATTTCATTCTGCAATTTAACTTTACTACATCTACCATTTACTTTCTTGTACTACTAACATTTATTTTCCTGTACCACTAACATTTACTTACTGCATTTTTTTTACTTAAACATTTACTTTCTTATACTACTAATAGTTTTATTTTCTGTATCCACTAACATTTACTTACTGCAATACTAACATTAACTTACTGTATTTTTTTTCTTTCTTTTTGCATAATAATTTTTACTTCTCTGTACTTTTTTTCTGACTTTTTGTTATCTTTTTCTTTTTGTGTAACATATACAATAAGTACTATATATATACTTTATATATATTAATACTAATATATATACATATATCTATTTATATATATTACATATAATACATTATTATATTTAAAAAAATTCCCATATTCACACACTTCACATCTTATATATATATTAGTAAATTAAAATTTTATATATATATAATATATATATATATATATATATATATACATATTACTCTTACTTATTTTTTTACAGGTGCCACTTTAAAATTGCTCAATTACTAATGCTGAAAAGATTTGCTTGAACACTCTTGCTTAAACGCTCTTGCTTAAGAATAATAAAAGCCTCATAATAATAAGTAGCTTTAAAAGTACTTAATTTTTTTAAAACATATATATTAATCAAATTTTAAAATTTTAATTACACCCAATTCACCCCCCTATTAGGTGTGCAAGTGGACCAATACTATTTGGAATTATGTTATTTACTTATAAGGCTAAGGATCTCGCCCCTTTCTGATTTAAGTGATTCTGATTCACTCATATGGACATCACCCCGACAATCATTTCTCGCCCCTTTTGGTTCTGAGTATCACAAGCTCGGTAGTTTTTATTTGGTTCGTCCTCAAATCATATCGTACTAAAGAAGGTCGGCTCTATACCATAATGTAATATCCCATGATACAAATATAGAGGAATATGCTACTTTGACTTCTGAAAATTATGTGACTTGAGTACTTTACGGGTAGTAACCCGTCCTAGTACTATTTTAGCTCAAACACATTTAACTATAGAATTTTTTATTATTAGCCTCATGATTTTGCTTCTGTTATTTAAGATCACGCTATTTATTTAAATAGCTTAGGATTTCCCCCTTTCTAAAATAAGACAGTTTAATCTTATATCCTTCCACTTAGAAGTCTTGTTAGGAGCCACTTTTTATCCGGGTGATTCTAGTTTACTCATATAGATATCACCCTGGCGATCACTCCATGCTCTCTTCAGTCTCGAGTGTCACATGGTGTAACATCCCGTGATCTCATTCTAGAGGTATTGTTCGCTTTGGCTTTAAGAAAACTGAGTGCTTGAGTGCTTCCCACGAGGTCACCCATCCCAGTACTACTCCAGCCGAAGCACACTTAACTATAGAGTTTTCCATCACTAGCCTCACGGTTTTGCCCCAAAAGGCATCTCTACTATTTGAGATCACGTTATCTACTTATACAGCTCAGGATCTCCCTCCCTTTCCGATGTGGGACGATTCATTCCTGCGCCCCTCTCACCACTCATTATTCGGCCTAGAGGCGCCAGGAGCCGCACTTTGCCTCAGTGATTCCTTTCTCTTAGGACATCACCCGGCGATCACTCCCCGCCCTCTTCGGCCATGGGCGTCACACATGGCTTCCTCGATCTAATGGCCGCGTTATGTGGCATGCACCCAGTGGCCTGTGAGTCAATCATTGAGAGCAAAGGCTAATAATTTAATGCACATAAAGAGGGTATTAACATACGATGAGACAATCAATCATACAAAAGACTGTTTAATTAGTAACGCCCTCATTATGTGTGGCATCAATTCATAATAAAAAAGGCAAAAGATGAGTGACCCAGTAAGTCTACAAAGTCCTAAGCCACTCATATTAAAGGATCAGTGTTCTGGCACGCTTGAGGATGCGGGTATATCATTTACAATGAGCATGAGAAGAGATTGGCTAGCGGATTACATTTAGGGGGCGTTTGGTTTGATGTTATCTTGGTGTTATGTTATATAATCTATATGTCATGTAATCTAGATGTCATCTTTTGACTAATAATTTTATAGTCTAATAGAAGATTATTTGTAGATGTCATTAAACCAAATAATTATTTTCTCTAGATAATATAACATAACACCAAGATAACATCGAACCAAATGCCCCCTTAAATTTATCTCATTATTTTTATTTGAGTAACCCTGCATTGGATATCTTCCTTCAATGATTAAAAGTTGTGTTAATATTTTTTAAGCCCTCCTAAACTGATGTTTGCATATAACACTTGTTTGTTTACTAGTATACAAGAGAGTGCTTGAAGAGATCCTCCTCTCGACTCAAGTTTGATCGGGAAGCTTTGCAGACGATGCAAGAGAGCGTTTCTCGTAAAGTAAAAATATTGATATGTTGACTTCCCAATCCGCATATATGATGTTAATAACAACATTGATTGGGTCGCAGTAGCAGTAGTAACAAGTCACGGATGAACACGTGGAACATGCATGTGCAGTAGGCCTACAAGTTCATCTTCATAAAGTGAATGCTGTAACAAAAAGAGATGCCGCAACAAATGCAGATGTAGTAGTAGACGGAGAAGATGATGATAATGCATCCGGTTGCAATATTTCGTGCCTAGTACTTGAAGTTACGTGCACCAATCACTGTATTATAATTTTTTAGGTTTTCTTATTTCATTTTATGAACTATATAAATTGATTAGATTATGAATATAGAATTTGATTGTCATTGTAGTTTTGGTTGTGACAATGTGATTATTAACTTAGATTGGGTTGTGCATTATTATTATGTGCATTTGATGAGATGGATTTTGTAAATTAATTATGGGTCTCTAGGGTCACTTGAGTGTTTTAAATAATTTCTTAAAATTTTAATTACTTCACATATGTTTTTGACCTCCGGCTCTGACTTCAATTTGATCACTTTAATAATTATATAATTACTAAAGGACAAAAATACTCCTCCTCTTTCTCACCTCCGGTGGGTGCAATCATCACATCGCCACCCCCTTGCATGCGTCCCATGCACGCGCATGACCGCCACGGCATGGCCCGTGCATGCAGCCTGTATGCACCTTGAGCTGTTGCTCGAACGCATGCAGTAGGCCCTCCCAAGCACGGTCGCTACAGAGGGGCCTACACATTAGGCTGGGGCATCGAAAGAGGGGAGAGATATTTTTATCTTTTAAAAAGACTAAATTAAAATTGGAGTTAAAGATTAAGAATCTATGTCAAGTAAATTGGATTTAAAGTTCAATATCACACAAATCTATGATATTGAAAAATCAATATTTGAATTTTTAATTTGTAAAAAATTATCTAAGCTTTTTTTTAAATTTATTTTTATTATTTAAAATTTAAAATTCTAATTATACCCCCTATTTCTCTCTCTAGCAATGCCACCGACAGCGAAAGGATGCGGGTGGGGACGGTCGGCGCTCCAGAGGGAGGCTGGCGGGAGATGCCCAAAACCTGAACTCAAAAAAAGTTTAGTCATTTTGCAACCGAAACTCAACCCAAAACATATATGATTCAAGGTGAACTCAAAATTTTCTAGGAGTACAATTACCGAATCAGGTCATGCCTTGCACTTTTATTTGAGATGTTCGAAATTCTCATAAGCCATCCATTACATCTAAAATTAATAACAAGTTAAATTCGAGCAAGTTAACTTTAACTTAAACTTGATCTTGTTGAATTCAAGTCGAGTAAAATTTAATCACATTTGGACTGCCTCATTTGCTTCTGATATGTCACTGGCTATGACTTTAGTGTGACGATGAGTCGATAATCTTTTTCTTAAAAAGCGTCTCGTGATCAAGAATCATAAAGTTTGTTTGCTCTCCGAGTCTTCACTTTTTTCACGAGCATCGTTCTATAAAACTCGGTCAATGCTATCAGATCAGTAGCAGGCTTCTTGCATAAAAATCTGAAATTTCCTACTTGCATCTTACTACATATATATTTTCAAACTGCAAAGATATATTTATTGTGAAATTTATTGTATTTAAAGGATTTCAGCGTGAGATATTAAAATGTAGATTTTAATTTACATAATTTCTGATTTTACAATTATTTTTCTCATGATTATTGTTTGATCAAAATATCCATTTTTTAGTATTAATGTAATGAATGAAAGCAGCAGTTGAGAGTTATGTGTGATGTGAAATTTTATATTAATTATCTGGGCCCTATTTTTTATCAGTTTAAAATTAATTTAATATTAAATAAGTATATCATATCAAATATAACTTTAAACTAGGAGGGTCAAATAAACTATTTATAATAATATTATAAAAATTTAAGATTATTTAAATTATAAAAATAATAAAAAATTTAAAATTCTTAATAACACAAAAAAATCTTACATAAATTTTAATTATATATGAATTGTGATAATTAATTGATATATTTATTAAATTAATAATAATTTTACATAATACTTCTTTTATTTCATTTTTAAAAGTCTTTATTTTAAAGAGTTAAAAATTAGAATTTAAATTATAATTTATTTAAAATAAAAAAATTTAATTTAAAAGTTTTACTACACATCTCAAATAATTGACTAATAAATTAATTAATCATAAATTAAAATTTTAATATACTAGATTATTTAATGAATTAAGTGTTAATCTACTGAATAATTTAATGAATTAAAATTCTAAATTATAATCAATCAATTATTTATTTATTAGTGACACATAATAATTTTTTTATTTAAATATTAAATACGCAAATAAATTCTTTAAATTGAATGAGTTCTCATCAATATGAACTATATTTATATGATTTATACAGTAAATAATTTATAAAAAAATTAAAATATTAGTTATCTAAAATTTTTAATTTAATTATTTAAATTCTTATTTAGCTTATATTTAACCCATAAAATTCTGAAATATAAGTAAAAATAAATAAAAAGTTATGAATTATAAAAAAAAAATTAAGGAGGTGCAGTTGCAACCCTGGTTAGCACGTGGCTTTGCCAGTGCACATAAAATTTAATTTTAAAAATTAATTTTATTTCATATCTTACACACATTACTAAAATAATAACTAACTTATATTATATTTTTTTACATATCCCAACATAATAACTAACTTTATATCACATCTTTCACACGTCTCAACATAATAATTAACTTTACTTCACATTTTTACAACTTTTAATAAAAAATATTTCTATTTAATTTTAATTTTATAAACAAACAGACCTCTTATGTTGTGTTTAAGATATGAAGTGTGACTAGCTATAAAATTATTTTAGATTATATGATGTAAAATATAATTATATTTTAAATTTGACATTACGTAGGATTTCATCTTATAATTTTACTCCATAGTCCTCAATTTTGTAGTGATCAAATTTGAAATAAATTTGTTTAAAATAAAATCAATGTAAATTAAACTTAATTCAATATTTGAAATTTATAATTTAAAAATATATGCTATATAAATATTATTACATATAAGATGATCAATATATGTAATAATAATAAATATGATAGGGCAAAAAATATTTTTTAAAAATAAATTATAAATTATTATGCATAACTTGAAATGTATTTTTGTTTAATATAAAAGATTGATCACTAATTACTTGACTTAAAAAAAAAAGCTCAAAACTCGGATTCAAACTCAAATAATTATATCTGAACTCTTCTAAATTGCACTCTTATAAATTAATTAAAATTTAAAAAAAATTGATTTGTGTTTTTGAGATTGTAAAAAGTTTAATTTCATTAAAAAATAATTATTAATTTTTTATGTGATAACATTATATATAATTGTTAGATTTTTAGTTTTTTTATAATATAATATTATAATATTAATAATATTTTATAAGTTTAAATTTTTAAAGTGAAGAAAATAAATAATAAATGAAATGAAATTTTAATTTTTGTTAAGTTTTTAAAAAATTTTCTAAAGGATTCATGTCATGATTGATTCGACAAGTTTTACGCTGGCTGTCGACTACCTAACGCAACCCTCCGCATTTCTCATCCGGGACTTGGGACCCGGCAACGGCGCGTTATAATTATGTAGCCGACCCCACCTAGTGGGATTAAGGCTTGGTTGTTGTTGTTGTTGTTGTTAAGTTTTTAAAAAATTATGAGATAGAAGATTAATAGTCCTTTAAATATGAAAATAATTTAAATTAATAAAAATAATTAAATTTATATTTTATATTAAAAAAGACTTACGAAAAAGGTGAGAGTCTAAAATAAGAATTAAAATTTAACAATTTTATAAACTTTAAAATTTAAATTGAGATTTATCGAAAGTTAAAAAGAATTTTTTACTCTGAATGTTTTTATATATATAAGATAATTAATATATATATATATATATATATATATATGATAGCTTAGAAAAAAGTATTTAAAATACTTTTTTAAAAAAATTAAGTTCTTAAAATGTATTTTTGTTCATCATTTAAATTTTTTTTTGATTAGCGTTTATCATATAAGATCGATCACTAATTACTTCAAAATTGAATAATTACATCCAACCCTTTCAAATTCTACTCAAATTCAAATCATTTATTGTGATCTGTAAAGTTAAATTAACAGATAATTTCATCCCACTCTTAAGATATACTCATGATTTCATATATAAATTTTATTAATTTTAACCATTTAATTGTTATTTAAAAAATATTAAATATTAAAAATTACTGTTATAAATTAGTATATAGAAAAAATAAAAGTTAAAATTGGAATAATAATTAAAAATAATTAAGCATATATAAATATGTAATTGTAATTGTTTAAAATGGCAACTTAACTATTAACAAAATTCATTAAAGAAAATTCACGTAGATAAACTTTTGTGCATAAGAGATACTTTTATTTCTATGAAAAGATAAGGAACCTGAAATTTATCTCGGAGATTTGAGTGATTTTTTTTAAAATTAATTTGATTAATTTTTTAATTCTATTTGACGTGAGGATCAAAATGATACTCATTTAGAAAAATATAATAATAATAATAATAATATAATAATTTTTAATTATTATTCATAAATTTTAATATAAAAAAATATTATTTTAATTTACATGCTTAATAATTTTTAATAAAAATATTAATTTACTTTACATCCTAAACTAACATACTCGAATCGAGTATTTGGTCTAGAATGTGAGTAAATTTGATATTTTAATTGAAAATTATTGAAAATGTGAAATAAAATAATATTTTTTATATTAAAATTTATGAAAAATAATTAAAAAAATTATTATTATTTTTAAATTAATAATATTTTAAATCTGATTTTGATCTACGTGCCAGATAGTGCCTCGTGAAGACAAGTTATTTGAGTATGAGTCTACATCTTTAATTAAAAAAAAAAAACCATATCTACATTAGTCGTGATTTTTATATAGAAAAAATATTGAAAAAAAAAATTCAAGACCGAAGGAGGCGCTGCGCATCATTCAAAAAAGCGGTGGTGGTCTCGCACATGTTCACGTGCTTCCTCTGCCACTGAAGTCTCTCAGCCCGTTGATCTTCCTTCTTCATTTTCCACACATCCTTTTCTTTTTGTTCTACACTGACTTTACAGACCTCTGTGGACGTAGTTTGCCACACTCTCTCCGCCTCTCTCTCTCTCTCTCTCTCTCTCTCTCTCTCTCTCATTGGCGTTTTGATTTTTCTCTGGATATTCCGGTGGGAGAGAGAGAATGCGGTCTCTCTCCTCTGCTTCAGTCCTTGCCTCCCTTTGTCTTCTTCTCCTTTTCCTCGCTGTTTCTTCTCAGAAGATTGGCCAGGGATATCGCTTGGTCGCCGTTGAGGAAAACCCTAACGGTGGAGGGATCATCGGGCATCTCCAGCTCAAGCAGGGCACTCACGCTTATGGCCCGGATATCCCTCATTTGAGGCTGTTTGTCCAGTAAGCAAAACAACCCCAAAAGCAATCAGATAAAGGGCCCGAACAAACACTATTTCTCATGGGTTTTTCATCAATCTTTCTCTTTATCTACAAAATATTCGAATATACACTTGTTCTTTGCCATTTTCTAAAGCAACCCATTGTTTTGTGCTTGTTTTGAGGGCCATTCTTTGATTCTACTATTAAAGTAGATTTTATTCTTCTATTTCTTAAAACTCTCATGTGGTTTCAGGCATGAAACAGAGAAACGACTGAGAGTTCACATAACTGATGCTGAAAATGAGAGGTGGGAAGTCCCATACAGCTTGCTTCCAAGAGAGGAACCTCCACCATTAGAGAGCTATATTGGGAAATCCTCAAGCGGTCCCTTCACTGCTTCCGAGTACTCTGGAGAGGAGCTCATCTTCAGCTACACTGCGGACCCATTCGGCTTTGCAGTGAAGAGGAAGTCCAATGGAGAAATACTCTTCAATTCTACCGCGGAAGCTGAAGACCCCTACAGTAACATGGTGTTCAAGGATCAGTACTTGGAGATCTCGACCCGACTGCCCAAGAGTGCTTCACTCTATGGGTTGGGTGAAAACACACAACCCGGTGGGATTCGGATTCGACCGAATGATCCTTACACTCTATACACCACTGATATTTCTGCTATTAACCTTAATACTGATCTCTACGGTTCGCATCCGATGTATATGGACCTCAGAAATGTGAAAGGAGAGGCTGCTGCCCATGCTGTTTTGCTTCTTAATAGCAATGGAATGGATGTTTTCTACAAGGGGAGCTCTTTGACATATAAGATAATTGGGGGAGTTTTTGATTTCTACTTCTTTTCAGGGCCTTTGCCTCTGGATGTTGTTGATCAGTACACTTCATTGATTGGCAGACCGGCTCCTATGCCTTACTGGGCTCTAGGTATTCTGTTTTTGCCTTCTTTTTATTGAATGGAGGAAATAAGGCCCATTATCCAAGTTGTTAAATGATTACTATTTATCATCTTGTCTTTTGTTAGCAGTTCCTTGAGTCTGTATTTGATATAGCCAAAGAGATACGACTTTAAGTTCGATCCTTAGTTAGAGTTTTTTTCCTTGGGAGCAAACTATGAATTCGTTATTTTAAGGTTGTTGGCTTATTTACTCTGTCCTTTGTTTCTAGTTCCATTATTATGTATTGCTTTTGCTAAGATTTCTTTTGCACACAACATAATGTCATCATGTTATATATCTGTGGTAACTAAGGTTCTTCCTTGAAAAGAGCATTTTAATTTCATTTTCCCTGTAGTTTTGTTTGCTACGTGATTCCTTTTGTGCAAAGATAGTTGGGTCTGGCTCGTTTCCTCTGTATGAAAGCTCTTTTCTTTGTGGTAAACTTGTTCATTTCTTGTATGGGCTTTGTTTTGAATACCATAGGTTTTGTTTGATGATATGTGCACTTTATCTTCTTCGTCTTGACTTTTCTAGGCATGTGATATTATGCAAACTTTACTTATTTGTAGAGTTGAAGTAATACTAAAAAGGATCCTTTGGATGAATGTTTTCCTTGAGAGGAAGGAACCTGTATGGTCATCCTTTTTCTATCTAATTACGGGATTGCTTTTTTGTTTTCGAACTATTCGAATGGAATGTCAAAATTTTATAGTGGATCCCAGGTGCATACCTTCTACGCATGCTCATTACTTGATAGGCAAAATAGTGCGTGTGCCGCACACTGCACTACTGAAATCACATGGTAGATGTGTTCTCATGTGCACGTTATTCCACATTTTCTTGATTTATTTTTTGACTAATGCGTGTATTTTGCACAAGTAAGAAATACACGTGTAACATGAGAAGCACATTAGCGTGCAATTTTAATAGTGTGTCTTTGCCTATACAATCTTAATTCTTCTTGATGAGGGTATGAAAACATGTATGCTTTTAGATTCATCTATGAAATTGATGTAACAGTTATATTCTAACTGGTCTCTTTTCGGTCTATAATTTAATCATATCTAGGGTAATATAAGTTGGCCCAAACACAACCCGAGTAGTCGACAATGTGGTAAAACTCCAACTTGAACTCATCTTAGCTTGTTAAACAAGTTAGTATAACCATATAATTATTTGGATAGTAATCATGTTGATCCTAGAAATGACTGATATAAAGTCGATGTCAAATTGTTGGGGGTAAGACTGAATCATTATGTAGATTTTAATATTCAAAACTCTATTAAAACACTATTTCTGCTCTCCTATTTACCCTTTTTTTTACGCGTAAATAAATATGTTCTGTTTATAAGTAATCTTAGCTTGATTAGCATCTATAGTTACTGCATTTTCTTCCTTATTCCTACAAGGTCTGATTCTTCAATATTAGAAAAACTTGTTGAACCAAATGTTGCTGTCTCACCAAATAAAATTTAGGATTTCTTCATACACGACATGAATTTGTCGACTTGTAACATATTCGCATTCAGGAAGTTATAAAATTATGATCATGGTATATTGTACACTGGTTTCTTTTAGTAACTAATACCAAATACTCCATCACTCAAAATCTTCTTTCTCAAATCATCACTATTCTAGATCTAAATAAGATCTTTAGGTATCTAATATCTAAATCGAGGTAGTTTTAAATGTCATGTATGCTGAGTAAACTGTATATAGCTTTGTTACCTTTTGCTGGAGATTATGATTATCCCTTTCTTCCTATTTGCCAAATAATATGATGGTCCTCGCAATTTTGTGCAGGATTCCACCAATGCAGATGGGGTTATCACAACCTCTCTGTAGTTGAAGGTGTTGTCGAAGGCTACAAGAATTCGCAAATACCGCTTGATGTAATGTGGACTGATGACGATCACATGGATGCTAGAAAGGACTTCACGCTTAGCCCTGTCAACTTCCCTCGCCCCAAACTACTGGAATTTCTCGACAAAATCCACTCTAGAGGCATGAAATACGTTGTTATCGTTGATCCTGGCATCAATGTCAATTCAACATATGGTGTCTACCAGAGGGGAATGGCTCAAGATGTGTTCATCAAATATGAAGGCAAGCCCTACCTAGCTCAAGTGTGGCCTGGACCGGTATACTTTCCTGACTTCCTCAGCCCTAAAGGTGTTTCATGGTGGGCTGACGAGATTTCTAGATTTCATGTGCTCGTTCCAGTAGATGGCCTTTGGATTGACATGAACGAAGCTTCGAATTTCTGCACTGGAAAATGTGAGATCCCAACAACTCGGCCATGCCCGATTCCTAACAATCCAACTCCTTGGATCTGTTGCCTAGATTGTAAGAACCTAACAAATACAAAATGGGATGATCCTCCATACAAGATCAATGCATCTGGAATGCAAGCTCCACTAGGCTTTAAGACCATAGCTTCAAGCGCAGAGCATTACAGTGGGGTACTGGAGTATAATGCTCATAGTCTCTATGGTTTCTCTCAATCCATTGCAACGAACAAGGCACTCGAGAGAATTGCAGGAAAGCGACCCTTCGTCCTCTCTCGTTCGAGTTTCGTCGGATCAGGTGCTTACGCTGCTCACTGGACGGGTGACAACAAGGGCACATGGGAAGATCTCCGATATTCAATATCGACAGTTTTGAATTTCGGGATTTTCGGCATGCCGATGGTTGGAGCAGACATATGTGGGTTCTACCCTGCTCCTACTGAAGAGCTCTGCAACAGATGGATTGAAGTTGGCGCATTCTACCCCTTCTCAAGAGACCATTCCAACTTCGCGTCACCACGTCAGGAGTTGTACCAGTGGGAATCAGTTGCTAAATCTGCTCGAAACGCATTGGGCTTGCGGTATAAGCTTCTTCCATATCTTTACACCTTGAACTATGAAGCTCACACGTGCGGTGCACCGATAGCAAGACCGATATTCTTCTCATTCCCAAACTTCACTGCTTCGTATGGATTGAGCACACAGTTTTTGCTTGGTAGCAGCGTGATGGTTTCCCCTGTCTTAACGCAAGGAGCAACTGAGGTGAACGCTATATTTCCTCCTGGAACTTGGTATAACTTGTTCGACATGACGAAAACCGTGATCTCGAAGGATGATCAATCTGTTACTCTCAGTGCTCCTCTCAATGAGGTCAATGTTCATTTGTATGAGAATACTATTCTACCATTGCAACGAGGTGGGATGCTGACAAAGGAGGCAAGAGTGACTCCTTTCACGATCATTGTAGCTTTCGGGTTTGAGGCTGGACAGGGTTATGCTGCAGGGAAGGTGTTTGTCGACGATGATGAGCGGCCACAAATGACGCTCATAGACGGGGAGGCCACACTGGTTGAGTTTCGTGCAACTGTCGAGGGGAGGAAGGTGAAGGTGTGGTCGGAGGTGGAAATGGGGAAGTTTAGCTTGGAGAAGGGGATGTTGATTGAGAAGATTACTGTTTTGGGATTGGATGGAGATGCTGGTGAAGATCTGGAGATTGAGGTTGGTGGCGAGCGGGTTTCGGATTTGCTGGATGTTCATTTTAGTACTGCTGCTGCTGCTGCTTCTTCTTCTTCAGTGGATGAGTTGGTGGGAGGAACACGGAAGAAAAGCTTGTTGGTGGAGGTGGGAGGGCTGGCGTTGCCGCTGGGGAAGAAGTTCTCCATTTCTTGGAATATGGACATCAAAGTGTAGTGGTGATTATTAATGTTTTCATTGCTAATAATGTTCTTCAACTATGAAGTTGTTTGACTTCTGATGTGCTTTTGCTTTTGATTCTTCTGGAGGAAGTCCAGCTCTTTGTTTTCTTGCTGTGCTTTGCTTCTGTCCGTCTTTTTCTTCTGAATTTATTCTGGTGATTATCATGGCAAACCTTGATTTTTAATCGATCTAATTTCGTGTAAGTCGATATATTTTATAACGATAGTATCAAAGGTTTTTCTACTAATATATGAGATATATATCTATATCTCATATATACGTACATATTCTTAGAAAATCTGCTCGAAGGAGGCAAAACTATAGCTAGGGGTGTGCAAACTATGGTTTAAACCGAAAAACCGAACCGAACTGTTTAAATTTAAAGGTTTGGTTTGGTTTAGAATCTAGCGGTTTGGTGATGGTTTGATATTTTGAATATTTTGGTTAATTGGTTTGGGTTCGGTTTCACATGTTTGGAAACTAAACCGACCGAATTAACCGAATAACTCACGTATTTATATTGGGCCGGTTCAGTTGACAATTTGCCGATTTGGGTTCGCTCATAGATGAGTTCGCGAGAAAGAAGGCTGATTTGACCGACCGAAAAGTTTCAGATTATTTAGGGTTGCGCGATTTGCGCGGCTTGCGCTGTAGATCAAAGGGTTGCAGATCAAAAATATGGTTTTAACCAAACCAAACCAAATTGAACCAATATTTATTTGGTTGGTTTGGTTTGGTTTATAATATAATTTGGTTTGGTTTCATTAAATTTAAAATCGAATCCAATCTTTTTTTTTGGTTTGGTCACCAAACCAACCACTCAAACCGAATGCACACCCCTAACTATAGCTGTTTTGCTTGTTGATCTTCGGATGGGGGGTGGCATCAAGTCAAATTTCTGATTTTGAGTTAAGGTTGCGTTTGGTTTAAATTGAGCTCAATGTTAGAATCGATGTTTGGTTTAAATTGAGCTCGAGTTGTATTTGTTGGGCGGAATCACATGCTATATTTACAACTTGTGATTTTATTGAGCAGAGTTCATGCTATGGTCGGATCGATTTGAATTGATCATGATTTGAATTTTTATTTTTTAAAATAAAAGTATAATTTATTTATATAATGTATTTGTTTGTTAATTTTATAAAATGAATATAAGATGTAAAGATTTGAATATAAAACTCATGTTTATAGCCCAATGAAGTCAGGTTTTTTCTTTCAAAATAATTCTTAATTTATCATGGAATTTGAGCTGACTTGATTAAGGTTTGAGCTAACTTGAAAATGAACGCTAGTTGAATATAGCCATCTCAAATACGAGAAGAGTTTGAGGCACTATCTGGCCTCGAGTCAATCTAAAAATTAATGAGTCAAGCTAGTCGTGTTAGGATTGACTCAAATTTGGATTGTTCTTGTAACTTCTTGTGATTCAAATACACTGGTATTGTTCGCTTTGGCTTTTGAGAATTACATAACTTGAGTATTTTTTGAGAGGACAATCATCCCATTATTACTTCAGTCAAATATGCTTGTCTATAAAGTTTTCTATTATTTGCTTCACAATTATTTCTTAAAAAACATTTTTTTATTTGGGATCACGCTATATACTTATACAGCTCAAGATTTTCTTTCTTTTCGATGTGAGAATTCATTCTTGTGTCTCTTTTATCATTATTTATCGACTTAAATGTCTGCCAGAAGTTGTAATTTGTTCCAGTGATTTCCTTTTCTTTGTACATCACCTGATGATCACAGTTTTGTACCTTATGTAGGAATGACAACTTGATTTTGAGAGAGTTAGCCTAAAGTTGAAATTGGATTCTTTAATTTTGACTTTACTGTGGTTTGAGTTGATTAGTATTTATTTGAATATCGTTTAACGAAATGCCCTCTAAGTTAAAGAGCTTAAATCATCATTTAAATTTTTTTTTAATTATTAAAACAATTTAACTTAAATGTGACCGTTTGAACGCACTGAATACTTTCCTTACAAGTTATGCCAGTTAAACTAAGCTTCCAAGTGGCAAAAAAATATTTGTTAAATTTTTTTTTTTTTGTCTCTACTTTAAAGTTTGGTGCTAGATTATTTGCTAAAACTATTGCAAGGCCTGTTCCATCTATCAAAATTCAAACTTTTTTTTTAAATTTCAATCAAAATGCTAACTTGGGTGTGTTTTGCTCTCTGCCTTTGGTTTGCTTCTTCCATATCTTTACACCTTGAACTATGAAGCTCACACTTGTGGTGCACCAATAGCTAGGCCGATATTCTTTTCCTTCCCAAACTTCACTGCTTCATATGGATTGAGCACTCAGTTTTTGCTTGGTAGCAGTGTGATGGTTTCGCCTGTACTTGATGCAAGGAGTGGCTGAGGTGAAAGCTATATTTCCTCCTGGAACTTGGTATAACTTGTTCGACACGAAGAAAGCTGTAATCTCGAAGGATGATCAATGTGTAACGCTCAATGCTCCTCTCAATGAGGTTAATGTTCATTTGTATCAGAACGCGATTTTACCAATGCAGCGTGGGGGAATGTTGACAAAGGAGACGAGGGCGACTCCTTTTACGATCATTGTAGCTTTCGGGTTCGGAGCTCAACAGGGTTATGCTGAAGGGAAGGTGTATGTCGACGACGATGAGCGGCTAGAGATGAAGCTTATTGACGGGGAAGCCACGCTGGTTGAGTTTCATGCAACTGTCAAGGCGAAGAAGGTGAACGTGTGGTCGGAGGTGGAGATGGGGAAGTTTAGCTTGGAGAAGGGGATGTTCATCGAGAAGATTAATGTTTTGGGACTGGAAGGAGGCGTTGGTGGGGAACTTGAGATAGAGGTTGATGGCGAGCGAGTTTCAGATTTGTCGGGTGTTCATTTCAGCGTTTCTTCTTCTTCTTTGGTGAATTTGGATAAGTTGGAGGAAGGTATGAAGAAGAGAAGCTTGATGGTGGAGGTGGGAGGGCTGGCATTGCCTCTGGGGAAGAATTTCTCCATTTCTTGGGATCTGGACATCAGAATGTAGTGGTGATTATGAATGTTGTTCTTTGCTAATAATTTCCTTCATCTATTGTACATATCATTTGCTTTAGTGAATCAATGAATGAGAAATGGTTTTTGAAATTATGTAGCTGTTTTCCCTTCCATTTGCATATTGTTTTGCTTTTATTAGAGGGAAGCCTATCTTTTTCTTGTTCACTTTGCTTCTGATGCAGGCTTCTTTTTGTCTTCTGCCATAGCTGTTCCATCAGCAGACAAAAATCTAGAGGATCGAAAAATTCGAAGTGATCCAAGGGCTTAGAGTTCCAGTAGCGGTGTTGAGGTCAATTCTTGATTCAAGAAAAAAAAAGAACTTGCTTCAACTCGACTTTAGTCAAGAGGGAACAAGTCTCTTCCACGACCATCTCAGGTTGAGCCTGATGCTTTGTCGAGCCAAGAGAAGACTGTCCTTGAGGACTAGCGAAGAACCTCTTTAAGTTCCCTTCTCGGGGAGCTTTGTCAATGTTCTTTCTTAAGGATTTTATCCTCAAGATTTGGAAATTAAAACCTTGGCCTTGATAATATCTTGTGCATGAGAAACAAGTCCTTCACAACACGTCAATAGAACACCCAACCTTGCCTCACCTTGAGGGCATAAGAAGCCTTCACCTTGAGGGCATGATAAGTGATATATAGGCCTCGATGACTCACTAAAAGATGAAAATGATTTTGATTTCAAAGATAACTATGGTTGAGAGAATGAAGCCTTGATACCAACAATAGTTCAGCTGAAAGAAAAGCAAAGAAGCAATCTTTTGAAGAAATTTAATTGCATTTGGCTGGTCGAATGGATGGACGCTACGTCAATCGTGGGTGGGCCCCACTACTAATGTGGCAACCCCCCATTGGCCAGCCGAATGTTCGGTCATCCAAACTCAATTATTTTCTTTTAAAATTACCTCAAGGATCCAAAACTATAACCACAAGCCCTAAAAAATGATAGCATGTTTGTGCAAAGGACAAGCTTTAATAATAACAGAAGATAAGTGCGTTAGATAAAGTTTTGATAGATAAATAACTTTTTTTTTTCCTAGGGGACAAAGAAATAAAAAGAATATTTAAAAAACTAATGAGCTTGCCTCTTGTATTTGCCCCCAAATAAATAAAGGGGGAGTTATAATTTAAGATCCTAAGTGAGTTAATGTGGAGGAAGTAGAGCTGAATGAAATAATAAGATAACTGAGCTAACTTAATTACTGAGAAAATACTTGTATCTTTATTTTTTTTTCTATCTACATTTGAGCAAAATGCTTCTCTTTGTTTTCTTTTTCCTCCAATATAAGGGAAGTTGAGCAAAGATGGAACGTAGGTGATTGAAGTATTGAATCAAGCTTTTGCTTGCCCCGAACTCAAAATGGAGCTTATTTTGATTAGAGACCTTATATATTTACAAAATATAAACTACTTAAAGCTAATTGTTTTGATTCTTTTGATTCCTTTAAATAATTCACAAGGATCCTTTTTGACAGCATTGTCTTTGTAAAAAAAAATAGATCATAGGCATCCATGTAAATGTTAAAATGAAGATATACTTAAAAAGAGTTGATCAACTATTCACCTAAATAGTGTCACCAGATTAGCTGAATGAAGAATCAACCTAAAAATAATTCCAACACCAGAACAGATGGCACACATACTAACAAAAGGTTCGACGCTACTACTCAAATCATTGAGGGGTAATTTTTTTCTACCTCTCAAGGCTATAAATGGAGGAAAAGAAGACGTATAAGGTAATGACTGACCGACGCTTCCACTTTTGCCCCTGGAAACCTAAGATTGATCTTCTGCGTCTCATCAAGATTGTTCTACTTTATTACGGCTATAGAATCAAATATCACAAGTCCCTATCTTTTTGTTTTGTTTCCTTCTCTTGTAACTTTTTTTCCTATTTATAACAAATTCAATACTTAGTGGATTTAAAATTGTCATCGAATGACATCATGATTTTTGTCATTTCCTCGAATTTTCACACAGAAGCATGTGGTTGATCGTATTTTTTTTCTTTCATTCATTTGCTGACAGTTTTCCTAATCATTGGATTGAAATTTTTTTTCATCAACTGACATTAGCAAGTATCAACACTGCTTTGCGGATCACGAGGTAACAAAAATAAATAAATGTATCTTGAAAACAATTTCAACTAAATATTTTCAATTATACAAATAAATTTTAGTAGCCATATTCAAATAAAATTATATTCAGTAATTTGGAAGTCTTGCGGGGAAGTGACACAACATAAACACAAAAAAAGGAATTACGCAATGGTGGATTGAAGAAATTATATTTGGTATTTATTCAATTTTATATTAAATTATTTATTCAATTTTCAAATAGAATTATATTCAATTTTATGAGTTAATTTGGTATTTATTAGTTAATAATATATGATATTTTAATAATTTAAAATTTGGTTTTCTAATATAAAATCGCCGCTCTTGCACCTGTGCAAGCATTAAAGATAACTTGAATTTTTCAAAACTATTTTGAACACAAAATTATATTTAATTAAAAATAATAATAATGAATAAATAAATTTTTTGTCACATTTTATACGAAATTTAATATAAAAAATTTACTTTATTATATATTTTTAGTTATTTTTAATAAAATTAAGAAATTTATTTTATATTTTTCATAAATAAAATATTTTAATATTCAGATGATCTTGAAACTAAATATGCCTAAAACTTCTAGAACCGGTGGCTGGCGGAGAGAATGGAGCTTCGGAGAGTTTCCTGAAGGGTATTTTAGACCTTTTAGAAACTAATAGGAAATAATAAAAATTTTGAGAACCAACTAGGGTATCGAACCGATTTCCAGTTAGTTGAAGTTAATTCGAAATTAAAAATTTCGAGTTCAGCTCAGCTTGAATGAAATCGAAATGGGATATGATTCGAGCCGGCTCTACTCGAAATAACTCAATTTCGAGCCTACTCGAATCATAATTTGAATCGGCTCGTAATTATAAAAAAATGTAGAAATATTATGTATTTAAGAAGATTTAATTCCTACGTCTTGAAAAAATAAGCCTTAAATCTCCCCCACTTTATCACTAAGTTATTAACTAAATTACATATAATAGCATTTTATTTATACTATATATAATTTTGAGTCAAATCGAATCACGTTTCGAGCGAATAAAGACCAACTCGAAATTGGCTCGAAATAAACTTCGAGCCAAAGTTCTTAGCTCATAATTCGATTTAAAATTTTCGAACTAATTTCGAATCGATTCAAAAAGTAAAGGAGTTCTGAGCGAGTTTCGCCCGAAGCAGGAAGACCAGCGGAACTATGTCGGCTCACTGGTCCGGCGTCAAGATTCGAGCAAGGGGTCGGCATCACCGTTGATATAAGTCCGGCCGGCCTCAAGGGTATCATCACTGGAAGGTCCGTCATTGATTAATTAATGCAGTCATTTTATAGCCGTTCATAATGAAATGGACGCATGTGATTCACCGCAAGTTCCACAGGCAACTTGCGCGAATTGCCAGCTGGGTACAGTTTTCGTCTTTTTGCCTGTCGAGTAATATTAATACGTCTTCTGATTTGTCGCGTAAGTACTACATCTTTTCATAATTGCGCAAGAATTAAATATTTAAAATATGTGATTGTTTCACAAATGTAACATATATATTTATTACAATAAAAAAAACATATATATTTATTAATAAAAAAAATGCTAAACTAAACCAAAAAGAAATTATCATCTTGCATGTTATCTTTCTTTCACAAATTGAATTTTGAACTAAAATAATTACATATAATATATATTTTTATACATTGTTTCTTATATTTTTATGAAAAAACTATTACATGAACTTTTATTAAATATATTTAGGTGTAATTTTAAAGTAAAATTTATTTACCAAATAATCTTACAAGTTACATTGAATATGAATTTCAATATTAAGTAAATAATATTTTAAAATTTAAATAAATTTTAATATTAAAATCAAATTTATTTTATATGTTATACAAATTTTTAAATTTTTTTAATTTTATTTCATATTTTTATTCATATTTTAAAATAAATAAAAATATGACATTAATATTTATCGTTTATTTAAATTAAAAATAACCCCACAGAAAACTTATTTTATTTTTTATAGTGACAATTTATACTTTTTAATAAACTTATTTTATAACAAGTAATCACTTTTGTGTGAAGTAATATACATATTTTCTAAAATAATCTAAAAGGAGAATTATGAGATATTTAATTCCATACTAGCGATGATTAATAAACCAATTTTTACTAATATAATCAGTTATATTCTTCTTTAAAAAATTATTTTTTATTAGTGAAACTTCTTTGTTATTATTATTATTATACCATATTACATATGTCATATATATTATCCAAAATTTTAATTATTAAAATTTTATTTCTTTTTAAAGGTCACGATTAAGCCTTAAGGTTATTTTTTTCTTTCATTAATACAATAGTAAGAGTAAATTAATGATAAATCTTTATAATTTACTTATAATTATGTTTTAATTCATATACATTAAAAATTTTCAGTTAAGTATCAAAGTAAAATTTTAGAGACTTATTAGATTTTTATTTTAAGTTATTTTTAAATTTATATTTAAAATTTAGAAATTTGAGTGCATGCTTTCAAAAAATATTAAAAATTTAAGTAAAGGATCACAAAAAATATGAATATTTATCAATAATTTGTTTAAATAGTAAATGCAATAGAAAACAGAGACCTATTGCAAAATAAACGGTGGATAAAAAGAGTTACAGTTTAAGATAAAACTCTCCTGCGGAACAGCAGAACGAACTTGTTTTCCATCTTCCCCTATAAAATCCGAGACACCATCTTCCTTCTTCTCCGCCTTCTTCTGTGTCAGATTGTTCCCTGTCTGCTGCACTTGGCTTCCTCTTCTAAGAAAGATGAAGCGGACGAAGGCAGACAACGCGCCTCGCCGCGCTTCCCAATCTTACATCAAACCACAAAAGAAGCCGGCGAGATTTCCTGCCACTTCCGCCGGAGAGAACATCAGCAAAGATAACGGCAGAGCATTGCAGACAACATCGCTGCCTTTCCCGCCGGAGGCGGCTAACTCCTGCGAGAACTCGCTTCCCTCTCCGGCGTCGGAGGTGCAGCTCGGATGGTGCAGCTCGTGGGAGCTCGACGGCTGGAGGTGGGGCGGAGTGGAGGAGGAGAAGCTGTTGGGCTGGTTCCCGTTTGGGGAAGAAGACTTCCCCTGTTTTTCCTCTGAGAACAGGGAAGACCCTGCAGATTTGTTTTTGGAGGATTATCATGATATCTGGCATCTGCACCACATACACGAAATTCCCACTTCTTTGGATCAGTGAAAAGAATGGGAAGAACTCCTTGGTGTTATGTGGCGAGAGGGAGAGAGAGAGAGAGAGAGAGAGAAAGGAACAGGAAGGAGATGATGAATCGGCTTTGACTTTCCCCTGTTTTGTCCCATTTTAAACCTCTGCTCTGAGTATAATTTCATGATGCATGCCATTTAAACAGATCAATGCAATCTATTTTGATAATTAGAAAATAATCACAATGCAATCTGCTTTGGTTTACGGTTTCTGTGCTCTCCTGCTTGTGTTTTCGCTCGATTCGTGCTCTGTTTTTGTGGGGTTGATGATTGATCTCTGTTTTGGAGGTTGCCGTAATTTACAGGGTGGAGGATGGTGCTGGCAATTAAACTGGATGCAGGAATCATTCGAATGTTTATTTGAAGATAATTAACTTTTTTTTAATAGGAAGATAATTAGCTTAAGTCCTAACGGGCTTGATATATGAATATAATTAATTTTAAAAGATATATAGATATATATATTATGTATAGTTAGGCATGACACGTGTTCACAAGATAAAGGAACGAAGTTGGCTGACAGTGACAGCTGACTAATTGGAGACAACCAGATAGATTCCAGGATGGCAAAATGAGCCCTTTGATTCTCAAGAAGACTTGAAAGTTTGTGCGGAAAGTTGGCCTGTTTGGGGCTGAGTCCAAAATCAGAATTAAAATATTATTAATTTAAATAATAATAATAATAAATAATTTTTTTTAAATTATTATACATAAATTTTAATATAAAAAATATTATTTTATTTCATATATTTAATAATTTTCAATAAAAATATCAACTCTATTTTACATTCTAAATCAAAATATTAGAATTTAATATTTTATTCTATGATATGAAATAAAATTTATTTTTTTTATTAAAAAGTATTAAATACATAAAATAAAATAATTTTTTTATATGTAAAATAATTTTAAAATTTTATTTTTATTTTTATTATTATTATTATTATTATTTCTTAAATTAGTATTGTCACACCCTCATTTTCATGGACGAATTATCCATAAAATAAGGGACGACTTACAAGTAGAATCACAGAACAAATTATAAAAAAAATGTATCTTTATTAATTTGAGAACAGAATTACACAAGTTCAGGTACTAGACAGGTCACCCAGAATAATCTTAGGCTAGAATACAAGGAGATAATGTAAATATACTCGGAGATAAAGGAGGATATCAGTGGGTTCATACAAGATATAGGGAAACATCGTCTCTGGAAAAATTTGCAGTCTTCTTCTGGCAACAGATTATTTGTCTGAAAAATAACAGTCAGTCACACAGATCGAGTAAATAACCTCCACCGTACAATAAGATCGATGAAGTCATATAGCTCAATTTATTAACAGTCCAGGTTATAAGATTATCATGTAATTTATCATGTTTCATGCTATGCAAGTATAATAATTTTTTATATTAAAGAATGATCAGAGTCAGCAGATATACATCACTAGTGTGACAATGGTTGTAACAGCTACATCACTATTGTGACATCAGAATAACAGAATGCAGGTGCGTCCCCCACACGATGCTACTCGTCTAGAAGGTGGTTCGTCAACTACCGGGATCCCAGCGCATCATAATATCATATATTTCAGGATACAAGAGTCCAGTGTAACCCAGTATAACATCTTGGCATAAAGCCCAACGAATATCAACATAAAGCCATACAGAATATGCAGAGCTCACATAATATAATTAATATTATTTTGTATATAAGCTATTTTCATTTAACAATCACAGTGTCCTAGATTTAGTAAAAATTATTTATCTAAACGAGAGGCGGTAAAAGTTTGCTGGTGGATGACGTGTTCCCTGATTAAGTTTAATATGAATAATCACTATTGGGCTTTAATAGTTAAAAATATTGACTTCAGTTACTTAGGTTAATTAGGTCAGACAAATCAAGTGGATCAAAACTGATCAATATAGGCCAAACTAGTTTAAATGGGTCAAACCAGGTCAACTTGGGTCAAAACTGAGTATTTCAGGTCAAAGAGTCAAACAGGTCAAATCGAGTCAGCCGGGTTAACTCAGGTCAAACGGGTTAACTCATGTCAAATGGTTAACTCATGTCAAATAGGTTAGCTCGGGTCAAACAGGTTAACTCATGTCAAACAGGTTAACTCGAGTCAAATGGGTTAACTCGAGTCAAACAGGTTAACTCGAGTCAGATATGTTAACTCGGGTCAAACGGGCTAGCTCATTTTTAACGGGTCAACACGGGTCATCTTGGGTCAAACAGGTTAACTTGGTTTTAAATGGGTTGGCACAAATTTATCGGGTTTGATATGAGTTAAGTGGTTGACATAAGTTTGAACAAGTTTATCACCAGTTAAACTAATCAAATTGGGTCGACAAGAAAAATTGTCGAATGTACTTTAAACTTAGTAAGACGAGGATTCTTACCTCTACTAGCAGAGTCTCACCGCTGGAGGAGAGTAGTACCAAGATGGGTTAAAGACATAGAAGTGAACTGGAGGTTGTGAATTCTACCTGAAGGCTATGAGGCTTATTTATAGGAAGATGTGAACTTATTAGGGTAGGACTGTTGGTGGTTGGTAGTTGGGGATGTGAATTTAATAGGGCGGGACCATTGGTGGGTGAGAAGGTGGGAGGAAGGCAGAGGAGGTAATAAATATATATTTTTTATTAAAACTGGTTGCAAAGAATGATTAGTTAATATAGAAATTATTTTGAAATCCTCAGATGACAGATGCACTTATATTAAATCCAGAAGAATACATATATATATAAATATTAACAAGTATTTCTTAAGCGGATTATTACATCCTTCCCTACTTAAGAAATTTGGTCCCCCAAATTTACCTGAACAAATGCGGGTATTCATTCTTCATCGATTCTTCCGTCTCCCAGGTTGCCTCTTCTACTGTTTGATTTCTCTAAAAAAATTTCACAATCGGAATAGTACGTTTCCGAAGTACCTTCTCCTTTCGATCAAGAATTTTAACTGACTTTTCTTCATAGGATAGATCAGGTTGTATGTTTAGCAGTTCATATTTTAGTATGTGATTCGGATCAGCTACGTACTTTTTTAATGATGAAATATGAAAAATATTGTGAATTCCTGCTAGTTCTGGATGTAATGCAAGCTCATATGCTGACTTTCCAATCTGGCGAATGATTTCAAAGGGACCAATGTACTTTGGTTTAAGCTTGCCCTTGATACCAAACCTATAGATGCCCTTTCTTGGAGATACCTTCAAAAATATATGCTCCCCAGGGTCCAAGTAAATATCTTGTCTTCTTGAGTCAGCATAAGCTTTTTGTTGACAATGGGCTGTTAGAAGTTGTTCTTGAATTATTTTGACTTTTTACAAAGTGACTTCAATGATCTCGGTTCCTAACATTCTTCTTTCTCCAACTTCATCCCAATACAAAGGTGATCGGCATTTTCTGCCATATAAAGCCTCATACGGAGCCATCCTGATGCTTGCATGGTAGCTACTATTATATGAAAATTCTACTAAAGGTAGATATTTTTTCCAATTTTCTCCAAAGTTCATGGCACATGCTCTCAGCATATCCTCAAGAACTTGAATCGTTCTTTCTGATTGTCCATCTGTTTCTAGGTGATATGCTGTACTGAAACTAAGTTTCATTCCCATGACTTTTTGAAGACTAGCCCAAAGTCTTAAGGCAAAACGTGGGTCGCTATCTGGTATAATAGATGTAGGTACCCCACAAAATTGCACTATTTCATCAATATATAATTTAGCTAAGTATTCAAGAGGATGAGTCATTTTGATAGAAAGAAAGTGGGTAGATTTTGTTAACTGATCTACGATTACCCAGAAAGCATCGAATCCTTTAGATTTTGGTAACTCACAAATAAAATTCATAGTGATATGCTCCCACTTCCCAGTAAGAATCTCTAGAGGTTGAAGCAATCCTCCTGGTCTTTGATATTTTATTTTAACTTTTTGGCAAATTAAACAACGACTTACGAATTCAGCAATATCATTTCTCATTCCTGACTACCAGAATTGCTTTCGTAAGTCATGATACATTTTAGTCTCTCAAGGGTGGATTGAATATCCTGCACTATGTGCTTCACTAAGAATTTCTTTTTTAAGCTCTTGGGAGTTAGGAACATAGATTCGATTTCAAAATCGAAGAATACCATCAGATCTTATTATAAATTCTGAATTACCTTCTTTCATTACTGATGCAGTGCGGGGATCAATTTAAGTTGATCTTAACGCTACCAATATTAAGTTAGCGCCTAAATTTATATGTATATATTCAAATGACTAAATCCAAATAAAGAGGAGATTAAAACTAAGGTTTTAAAATTATATTAAATATAATTATTTGCATATTCACATACGTGTCACGAAATTTTTGTGATGATTAAATTTTAATCTGAGCAAATTCAAGAAACTATTACAAATAAGATAACAAAATTATCGAGTTTCAGAAAATTATTTAACGCACGTGCATATTATCTAGAAAATTCAGCACATGATAATTTATTCAAATCATTTAATGCATCAAAATCTACAGCAAATTTGAATTTCACTCTCAATAACAAACACTTGGGACTCAATATTAACTAGAGCTTATATGAAAATAAAGGCATAAGATCAAAGCAAGCAGGAATTCAGTCTATTTGAGCATAGGGCAGCCATTGCCAGCAGGAATTAATAGAGAATACTGAGCTGGGAAATTTAACATAAACAGCACCACGAAAGGGAAATAAAATAGGGAAAACACACAATAGTGGACTCGAAAAATTTTAAGAAACACGGTAAGCAAACCGAGGGAAACTGGATCTCGAAGTCGAAGCCTCAGCCCCTGCCGTAGCCTCAGACGAAACCAAATCGTTCCCAAAATGAAGCCGCAGCCACCTGTCTGGATCTCTGAATCGTCCTTGAACGAAGCCGCAGCCACCTGCTCGACTCCGATCAGTGGAGAAAGCGGCGAAAGCAGCCACCTGCTGCAGTGCCGGTGAGAAATCCTTGGACACCTGCCCGGATCTCTTCGAATCTCTGCTCTGAGTGAATCGCTCACAGAAAATCAAATGCCTCTCTTTTCTGCCATGGCCGTCGGTTGCTTTATAGGAGAGGGAAAGCTTGGGCGGAAATCACATACCCGGACTCGGCGGAGGAAGATCGCGGGAGTGGAAGATGTGGCCATCAACGTGCGCGAGAGCTTCGGCGAGGCCGGCGACGTGCGCGGAAGATCGGCGACGTGCGCGGAAGGCTGGCTGTGAGCGACCAGTGAAGAAGTTTACCATTATACCCTCTCTTTCTCTCTCCTCCCGATCCCCACGCACCTGTGAGGCCGCACAACCGCCGGTGAGTTTAGCGGCCACACGGCATGTGCGACCCAGCTTGACCCGCAGGCAGCCGCGCGGCCTTGCGCGTGCGCGGGGATCGAGAGGAGAGAGAAAGGAGGAGGAGTATAATAATAATTTAAAAAAAAACTAATAATAAAAAATAAAAAAATTATTTGATAATTTATTAAAACTCAGGACCTTGATGTTAAATTTTAAAAATTTGGACCTGTGTGTTATTAACTTTAAACTCAAAGACCTGAGTGTAATTTACCCCTTCTATTAATTGTGTATAAATAGTAAAAATACAGAACTCGCGCGGAAGAACTTGGCAATTGTGAAAATCCCAACTCTCTTGTTCCTAGCCCTAGCCTCGGTCTCTTTCTTGGGAAAAATTATTTGGTAAGTCTGGCTTTCCATGTCATTTCTTAGGCTCTCAGTAGGTGCGTGCCATGTGTGCGCGTTGCCTCGCGCACAGCGCCATCCCTGAAAAGGTGAGAAAACGCCGTTTTTTTTTAGCAATTATATGTCATTTTTTTTTATATTTTTGTAAATTTATTTTGCATAATATGTTTAAATTGATGTGCATTCGTATACAAATTTTAGCAAAAAATATGAAGTGAAATAAGATTAATGTAAAGTCACAAATATATTGTTTTTATACATTAATTAAATTGTATTATATAAAAAAAAAATTTACAAAAATATAAAAAAAAAATGATGCGAAACTGCGTGGGTGGCGCTGTGCGCGAGGCAGCGCACACGCGGCGCGCCTACTGGGCGCCAGTTCTTAGGCGTGGAACGCCGGCGCCTTGGGAAATAATTTCTCCTTTCTCGGTTTCTCCCGCCTTAGGTCTAGCCATCGGTCCTGACTGCCGCTGAGCACCGTTGATCACCGTGCCTCATCCCCTTGCCGTGAGCGCCGCTAGTCTCACCGCCACTGACGTGCGTTCAACATGAGCGCCGGCCAATCGACGGCCGCTGAGTGGCGCCGGTAAAATGTCATTGTCGACCTCTTTCATTTTTTTAGTATTTCATTCTCCTCTACCACGCTCCAACCTACGGCATCGCTGATCTACTCTCTCACTTGGTATTTCTCTCCCCTCGCCCCAGTTGCTGCATACACTCCCCTCTCCCCGCTGCATCCTCTGTTCTGGTTCCCTCGTTGTTTGTTAGATTTCTGTTGTGGTAGAGCAAGAAGACCTGGAAGGAAAGAGGATCTTGAAGAAGTGAAAGAAAGGGAAGAAGAAAGGCTGGGTTTTCATTTTAAATTATCCAGATTTTAAGGTTTGTTTAATAGATATTTTACAGATTTTAGCCTGTTTTATTTATGAAAGTTCAAGTTAACTCAGGTTTTGGTTGTTGTTCTTTTATGTTTATTTTGATAGTATACTTATGGTGCTAATTCATTGCATCTTCATTTTCTAAATACTTAACGTTCTTTTTGCCTATTTATCCTCAAATCTAATAATTTACGAGTTTGCGGACTAATTTGTTATGATGAATGTATTTGTGATTGCTGCAGCAAATTAAAATCTTTTGCTTAGCAGTGGATAAATAAAGTTAAATTATTTAAAATTAGTCTACAAGGTGTGGGGAGTTATTCACACAGCAAACTGTTTTGTAACTTTCTTAGTGATCAATATCACTTTTATCATTGGGCAAGCCGAGTCCACAGGGGCCTAAGGCCTTGTTTGGTTGGAGGATGAATTTGGGTAAGGAAAGAGAAAATAATTTATTTTATAGAGCTGATGGGAAAGAAAATTATTTTAATATTGGGAGGTGTGTAAGATGTGAAATAAAGTTGATTTTAAGGTTGGAATTTGTGTTGGATGTGAAATAAAGTTGATTTTTAAGGTTGGAATTTGTGTTGGATGTGAAATAAAGTTATTAAAATTTATAATAAATTTAAAAAATTATTAAGATATTTTTTTGCCCTTTTTTGGGCTCATGCCAAACAAGGCCTAAAAGTGTTTTTCTTTGCCCAGTCCTACGACAACTCTTTCCCTTTGATTCCAATATTTTCTCCAATTTACATATTATTTATTTACTTTGAACAATTAATACTAAATAATTTATTCTAGCAATAATTACTTTCTAAAATAAATGCAAATTATTAAAATATGCTCTATAAGATTCAGAATTTATAAATTTAAGATGACCGTGTTTATATAATGTAAATAGTTTGACTCAAGGTGGCAATTTAATTGGTCATTTGGTTCAATTTTTACAAGTATCACTTATGAATCTCTGTGCTAATTTGTGTTATAGATAAAGACTATAAGTAATATTGAGATAATTTAATCATTTCATAGTCTATGAAATATGTTCCCTCTCTAAATTAAAATTTGAATCAAAACTTCACTATCATTTTATTATTTCAAGTGGACCCAGACCTAGCTAAAAATTAAATTTCAATCCCGGCGCAAGTCTTTCACAGACTTGGGCCTAATATTGATTTGTAAGCTTTTATTTTTGTTCAAGCCCGCCCAAATAAGCATAGGCCTGGTAGGCCCATCAAGCTACCCGAAATATTCAATCAACTATCCTTCTAGATTTGTCTATAGAACTAGTTCATTATTTAGGTCAAAGTATATTATGAAATGTTCATCTTGATGAAATGTGGAACTTGTGTTTTTGTTCAATCATTTTGTTGTGTAATTGCGTTGGTTAATACTTCATAAAGCCTTTTGGTTATTTATGAAGCACACATTCATTAGGCAGAAAGTGTCTTTATTAGATATGAAGTATGTGAGTGCGTGAACATTATGTATGGGATACAACTTTGGCATTTAATGGTATTTTCAAATGCAGTACCTTAGGAATTAGCATATACCACCATACCTAAGGAATTTAGCATGTACCTCCAATTGGTCTCATATAATGATGATATTACCCTCTATGGTATTCAAAATTGTCCCAAATATACAATATTTCTTTTGAACCCGCTTCTTATGTCATCTATTTAAGGCTTTGGCTTTATGGCGTGCATATTTAACAATTGCTTTTTCTTGAGGTGTTAACGGGTTGAACTCTTAACCCTCTGTTCTATAGGAAGGACTTAAGAAAATATTTTGCACCCCTTTAATGATCTGCATATATGATATGCTATATGTAGTTTATATTCATAATTTTACTTCAACACAAACAGTCTAGAGGGATCAATTCTAATCTTTTGAATACTATGCTTTAGCTTAATCTTTTTCTTAAAGCGTTCCGATTGTTATTGTTATATAATATGTATGTGCTTATTAACTTACGATGTTTTTTGTTTGATCTATCTTTTACTATATATCTCAAGTTTTCAATTACTATTCCCAAAACCAATAGGGAAACTTGAATGGTTTAGAACATGAGCGGGGGTTGTGCGGAGTACTGAAAGCATTGGGCCAAGTCAGTGAGGTGTTACACTACTTTTTAATAATTTCAAGGTTGAAGAGATTGTATATGTCTTCCAAGATGCATCATCTATAAGGTAGCATGCTGCATATCATAAGAATGATAAAGTTTTTAGGCATCCATCTATTGGATACACTTGAAGTCCTTTGATGAAAGATATCTTGATTTTGCATCAAATTCATGCAATGTATGGCTAGGTCTAGCAAGTGATCACTTTAACTCTTTTTGAACAATAGGCACTACTTATAGTATGTGGCCAATTGTACTTATTCTGTAACCTATCTTTTTGGATGTGCGTGAAGCAATCATCTTTTACGCATTCCATATTAATACCTGGAGAGAAGGACCCAAGTAATAACATTGATGTCTGTTTACAACCTTTAATGGAAGAGTTAAAACTCTTTAGGTGGGCTTGAATGCATTTATGCCTCTATTAAGCTTTAAGGTAAAAGGAGATTGTGCTTTTAACATATGAAAATTTGTCTGAATGAAGCACAATTAGGAAAAAGGATAAGAAAATTTAACTCAACTAGAATGGTGAAGAAGGTCAAGCTTATGGATGGTTAGCACACTATACACAAAAATGCTAGGCTAGATGTGTAACTTCAACTAGAATGGTAAGTTTATATTTCATATTTAATAATGTTCTTATAAGATATGAATGCTCAACAACAACAACAACAACAACAACAACCAAGCCTTAATCTGACTAGGTGGGGTCAGCTACATGAATTCTTTGTTTTCATTGCGCTCTATCAGTTACCAAATTCCTATCTAAGTCTAAGTAACTAAGATCATTCCTTATAGTTTCTTGTCATGTCTTCTTTGGTCTCCCTCTTCCTCTTTGTACATTGGCAAAATTCAATAACTCAAATTTTCTAACTGGAGCTTCAATCAGCCTACGATTTATATGTCCAAACCATCTAAGTCGACTTTCTCTAAGTTTATTCTTAATTGGTGTAACACCAACTTTCTTTCGAATATACTCATTTTTCATTCTATCCTTTCGTGTATATCCACACATCCACCTTAGCATCCTCATTTCTGCAATATTTATTTTATTTATATGTTTTCTCTTTGCAGGCTAGCATTCAGCACCATATGTCATTGCTTACCTTAATACAGTTTTATAAACTTTATCCTTGATTCTGGATGAAATTTTTCTATCGCACAACACACCATAAGTATTTCTCCATTTTACTCATTTTGCTTGAATGCTGCTAATAACAGTATTCTCAATCCAGTAAATTTTTAATTGCTCAGTGAAGAGTAAATCATCACATAGACACATACAAGCGAATTATGTTATTGAGAACAAGTGGTATGCTGATAAATTTCCTGATTTTTTTTTTTTTTGAGGATGATAGATTTTCTGATTTACTCTTAAGCAAAGTGAGCCATCATAAAAGATAATTTGATTATTTTACCATATCAAGATTTTTGTTAACTTTACATGTACTTAACAGGTCCTAGAAGTGAGAAAGAAAATTTATCTTGATGATATAATAGCTCCTGCCCATAGATCAAACAGCACACTCAAAAGGCTTAATGGATTTGTGATAAATGATATTGATATCAAACAAAAGAACGTGAGATAAATTGAAAACACAAAATTTTGATGTTCTAGTGCAAGTTGATGGTGATAAGTATTATGGAGAACTCGTTGATTGTTGAAATTATTTAGTTAGACATTTTTGGAAATTTTAAAGTTCTTTTATTTCGTTGTGATTGGATTGATATTAAGTCTCCTAGAGGATTGAAGACATTCGAATGGGTTTATTGTTAATTTCTCAAGGTTGATACACTCCAAGCCGTCTCTTAAAAAGGACTTATTTATCTTTTTCTCTCATGCAAAGCAAGTCTTTTTAGATACAGGATCCCAAAAATACATATTGCCATTATGTTATCTATGACCAAACCAAGGGATTTGTATGATTTTGGGCTTGCAACTGAAGAGAGGGCTGATGATACCTAGTCAATGCTTGCATGCCATCATGAAATAATCATGTTGATGTCGAATGCTCTCAGTTGACTATAGATGTTCAATATAATGATCAGTCTATATCATCGTTAAAAATGTCTCTCTTTAATAGTGAATTTTGCATTCATATAATTTTATGTATTTTTTTTGTTTTGAATATTTATTATAAAACAAATTTTAAGTGTCTTTGGAGGAGGAGGTGATTAAGAAATTGGTGCTAGTCTTTTTGTAAATATGAATAAAAAACCAAATATAAGATCGAAGGAAAGACATTGAACAACTTCTTGATGTGTGTCTAGCTAATATTTCTAAAGACCAATGAGTTGATTTAGTGAACCCATGGTTCCATCATAAACATGAGGCAAGACATGTTTACATGAAGTACACATTATTCAACATTAATTATATTTATTTTCTTGCACAGAAATTTTCTCAAATTGGTATTAATGCAATCGGATGTACGAGGTTTTCTAGACAAGCATAAGTATGCAAGTAATTCCTAATCAATTCTTTTTTCTTTTCATTATCCCTTTTTTAGATCTATATGTGCTTCTCAAAAATTTTATACATAAAATGCTTTTTTGTCATAGCAAATTGAGCATGCAAAGCTAACAAGACCTGTTGAATGGTATGTTACTACTTACAAGGATAATGATGGAACCTGCTCAAGATATTGTGGTAAGTTACTGCTTTTAAGAATTGAGAGAGATTATGAAAGCTTAATAGAATTTGATTTCAAGATGCTTGTTTTATGCAGTAAATGTTGGATTTTATTTACATATGGAAGCTATGTTTGATATCTTTCTATTTCCTACTAGGCATTCTATGGTAGTTATCACTGTGAAGAAATGAAATTTGTTAAAATGAGTTTGAAACTGTGATTCTGGTGCAGGTTCGTATCATGTTTTAATGCGTCATGCGGATCTCACACAGATCAAAGAATACCCGTTAACCATACATGTACTGCAATCCGGGTCAACTCAGAAGTTAATATACTTGCTGCGGGCATTTAAGACCGTCGTTTAAAATCCGTTGGAAGCACGAACAGCCTACTTGCTGCAGGATCAATGGGACTGTAGCAGTGATGATTTCTGCCACTAGTGTGTTTGTTTGTAAGGTTAAATTTAAGAAGGTTTAAATTAAATTTGGATAGAGATATTTTTTTATTGAAAGTTGTGAATGATGTGAAATAAAGTTAGTTATTATGTTGGAATATGTGAGGGATGTGATATGAAGTTAATTTTTATGTTGGAATATGCGAGGGATGTGATATAAGTTAGTTATTATTTTAGTAATATGTGTAGGATGTGAAATAAATTTGATTTTTAATATTAAATTTTATGTGTGATGTGATATACCTGGTTAAAATTAAACCAGGTTATTTTTAAACTCCTAGACAAACGGGGTAGGAAGTCTATATATTCAACTCTTTCTCCAAGGGATTTTCGACGTGGTCCATTCAAGGCAATGAATCCTTAAACTTTGTACTATTCTCACATATTGGGAAGTATTTTAAAGCCGCTATCAGCTAGCTGTCATAGTTTTTCTCTTTTCACAGTTTTCATGTAAAATTTGATGTCCCTTTTTTAATCGTCCGTCTGATCTGCTTGTGAGTATTGTGCTTCGATAGAGTTTAATAGTTTTACCTTGGAAAATTTATTATTATTTTCTTATTAGCTTTCTATTTCTGCTCTATATTTGGGAATTTATAGCGTTATTCTTGAAAACTTAGCAAATTACTTCCAGTTTGAAATCTGATGGGATCCATTAGGAAAAGAGATTGGAGGTTGAAATAAAAAGGATGAAGCAATGTTCCCAATTAAGAACAATTAGGTCTGATTAATATCAATGTCCCCTTATAATTAACAATGTGTAGCATCAACCAATATTGTCAGCCAATATTCTAATTGTCAATCTATGAATTTATCCAAATGAAAAGGACAAACTTCAAACCTCGTCGAAATGCTCGAATCTTTTTCAATTAAATATCTAAAATGTATTCGAAGAAGGTCGAGAAACAAAGAGTTGTGTACGATTAAAATTGTATGCAAACTTTTCTTCCAACATTTATTATTTTTGGATATCTTGATGGCCGACTATTCAAAAAAAGTATATATATTTGTGGGTTTGTTTCATTTCAACATCCTATTTAAAAAAAACAAAATTCAATCTTGGGAAGATATACTTTTTTTTTTTCTTATTATCAAATATTTGATTCTAATATAGGCCTCACATCTATGTATTTATCCTAGTCTTATGGACAAAATTCATAGAATATAAAATTATACTTTTTTTTTTTGAAGTCAATCAAATATATAATGTAATTTAGAAGATTTGGAAACGAAAAGATGTGTATGGGAATTGAAATTATATACAAACATATATAACTAACAAAAAAAAAGAGGCATTTTACGTATAAGTCTTAAAAATATAGATAATTATATACTAACATCTCTCAAAATAAATATGTACCATTTTTCAAAAATACATAAAAATTATAGATTAACTCTCAAAATTAGGAGTTTAATGTGTAATTTAGAAGGGTTTATGTGTAATTATTCAATTTTTGAGGTGTTAAATATGTAATTATTTTGTTTTTGGGATTCATTTGTAATTTTCCCATACCTAGGCCTGTTTAGCCTCAATAACATTTTGGTCTTGCCTAAAGTTAAAATAATACTCGATTATAAAATAAAATTTTATTACATTTTATATGAAATCTAATACATAAAAAATTTTATTTTATTTTATATGATAAATTATTTTTAATAAAATTATTAATTTTATTTTGCATTCTTAATAAATAAAATATTTTAATCTAGAATGTAAAATAAATTTGATCATTTTATTAAAAATAATTAATTATATAAAATAAAAATTTTTTATATTAAAATTTGTATAAAATATAATAAAATTTTATTTATTTATTATTATTATTATTATTATTATTTTAATCTAATGCTATTTTAGTCAGACCAAAATGATTTTAGAGTCAAACAAATCATAAAAAAAATCTTCATTGGATTTACCGCCGACGCGGAGACAATTAATTGTTCTTATCTTATGGTTATTCACTAAAGTTGTTATTGGTCAAACATTTTTTTTTATTTGAAAAAACTACAAACTGTTCTTAGGGTTTGAAAAAACTACAAATTTTGTCATAGGACAATCACATTTTTTGTAATTTGCAGAAAGTACAATCCATATGGATATTGACCAGGTATAGATTTATTTGTTAATGTGAAATTTTATAAACTTACGAAGGCCCGTCAACCGCGACCCTTTCAAAATGATAAAGCACGCATATATGTAACGAGCCCTAGTGAATCACAGGAGGAAGAGAAAACATTTAGGGGGCATTTGGTTCAATGTTATCTTGGCTTTATGTTATGTTATCTGGAGAAAGCAATTGTTTGATTTAATGACATTTATATATAAAATTATTAGTCAAAAGATGACATCTGAATTACATAACATAACACTAAGATAACAGCGAACCAAACGCCCCCTTAATAACATTCACCAGAAGTACAAGTATTAGCTTGCATTATAATGAATGAAAGATAGATTAAAAGCTTTGGCTATATGGATATAGATCTTCGAGCAACAATTATGAGATTTGAGTTGAAATGTAATGTAAAAGAAGAGGGCAAAGATAGTTGTCGAATCGTGAGCAAAGTAGAAAAAAACCTCTTCATTCATTCTGCCTAGTTATATAGTTTGGGAAGGCCTTCCATAAATATCATTTACGCTACTACTATCTAGTTATTTATGTATAAGCGTTTCTAACTAGGCCTTGCCATCTCATCAAATAGGCAGTTGAGATGGTACGTCGGATCTTGTGTCAACATTAACACGTAATAACATTTTATTCGTAATATTTGTATTGAAAAAAATAAAGCATTTATAACTATTAGAGCGTGAAATAAATAACTTCTTACGAGTCAGTATAGATATTGTCTCTCATACAAATATTGAATCTCAAAATATTTTAATTTCAAACTACTAGATTTAAGCAATATTAGAGAATGATTAGGATTTGAGAATATCATCATACTAAAGACAATCTCCAATATAATTCAATATCTTAAATATATAGTATTGTAAAATTTCATTGAAACACTAAAAATCATATATTTATTTTTCTTCTCTCTCACAATCAAATTAAATATATGAAAATTTTCAATTTATAATGAAAAGAATTCATGAATATATTTTATTTGTCATTTTTTGTTAATTCCAGCCAGCCCTAGACAGCCTAACATGGAACAAATTAAGAACAGGTAATTTTCTGTCATTAAAAAAAAGTTTGTCATTTTCTGATATCAAAAAAAAAAAAAAACTTTGCCATTTTCTTCTATCAAAAAAAAAAAAGAAGGTTTTTTTGCCATTTTCTCTGAATTTCCACTTTCTCAAGTGGCTGTTCCTTTCAATTGCTTGATCATCTATGTGGGCTTCTTCATTGTCATAAAATAAAACACTAAGCATTGTTGTCTTGATTTGAAATTTTGATGTTTTTAATAAAAAAAAAACTAAATCTAGCCAACTTTACTTAAATTTCAATAGAATTTTTGTTAAAAGTTTGATGAAAGAAAAATATAACGTCTCGTCGTTCAAATATAGAGGTATTATCTGTTTTAATTTTAGGGTTTTGGATTTCTTTCCTAAAAAATGTTTCTACCATTTGAAATCACGCTATTTACTTATGAAACTTATGAACTTTTTTCTCTTTTCGATGTAGGATAATTCATTCTTGTGCTTCTCCATCTTGAAATCTGACAGGGGCTGCTATTCGGTCAAGTTATTTTATTTTACTCATATGCACAACACTCTAGTGACCGCTCCCCGTCTTCTTCAGTCTTAAATTATCACAATAAAAAAGAAAGGCAATAGCAATCAATGCAAAAGGTGTTATCCATTTGGTTCAATGCTATCATATAAATATCACCTCAGTGATCACTCTTATTATTCTTTTTACTTTTTAATTAAAACATATATATATATTAGTTTATATAACATACAACATAAAATTTAACATTAAAAAATCACATCCTACATAATTATTAATAAACTAATTAATTTTATTTCAGTCTTATAAAATTTTTAACATAACTTATTTTATTTTTCATCATAAATTTTTTCCAAATTTTTAAAAAAAAAAGTCTCAACACCCTTTTTTGGCTTTGAACCAAACGGGATTAATGCAAAGCACATCGATAAAACATTTTCTAAGCTAATTTTAACAGAATTTGTACTTTTGTTTCAAGTTCTACGCATTTACATTCACATGAAATTTGGTATATTAATAATTAATTTAATAATTAGATTCTTCTAATTTAAGCTAATATATTTAAGTTTCTTTGATTTTTAAATTAATTAAGTAGGTCGTGCACTTTGATATAATATACAAATAGATTCTTTGATATTAATAAAATAAACTAAATAAAGAACATATTTTAACTAATGTATTAAATAAATTAATTTAAAAACTAAATTAATATTTTAGATGCAAATAAAGTTCAAACTGATCTATTAAGTAGAAAAAATATCTTCTACTAAGTACTTTAATTCATATCAAGGAGCTTATAAAATAAAAAGGTAAATTGCATCCAGTCTTCTAAGATCAAAAAATTATTACAAATTGGTCTCAACTTTTGAAAAATCACAATTTCGATCTCTTAGGTTGTAAAAGTGTTGCGATTTTGATCACTCTTTTGTAATCTCACCTTTTCATTATTCTTTTTTTTGATGAAATACATTAAATTTATTAATTTTTTATTAGTTTGAATTATTTAAATATTTTAAAAACAATTATGCCTTTTTAAAAAATTCAATGAAAAACTAAAATTTATTTTTCCCCTTCCCTTACTTTTTTTTTTCTAAAAATTTAAAATTTAAAAAATATTAATATTAATATTTTAAAATTATATTCTAAACAATTAAAATATTAATAATTATAAATAATTTTATAATATAATAGTAAAAAAATTAATAATTATGTAGACTAAGAAATAGAATTTTACAGCTTCAAAAATTTAAAATGAAATTTCTAAAAAATTAAAAGTAAATTTTAAAGCCTGTCCAAAATTAGGATCTCCACTTTACTCAATAATTTAATATCAACAGAAATATTTATAATTAACTTTAAATTAAAGGCATACTTAGCTAAATTACAAATTAGAAAACCTCCTTCCACATAGGCCAAGAACCTAAAATTACATAAGGCCAAATTCAATTAAATATTAAATTTATTGTTTAACATTTTAATTATAATTTTTGATGATAATGCCAAATTGAATTAAATATTAGATATTAGTAACAATATAGATAAAAGATGAGATATTTATGTGGTGGGCACAGAAATTAGATTAATTTACGAATTTTCGCTATAAATCTCAAAATATTACAGATATCACATCTAAAACAGTTATTTTTTCATTTTTCACATCCTGTAATAAATTCTATCAGAAAATTTAACCATAATTAAATCTCAGAAAGGTTTGATGCCCCCTCGCGATGCCCGCGTAAGAAGAAGATGCAAATAATGATGCTCGCATGAATACGTTATCGCCTCGCGAGAATACGCTGCGGCCTCCCGTGAATATGCTTCCGCTAGAATCAATTAATGCAACTCCGCGATGCCCTAATATGAAATGTTAAACGATACGATCAATGGCTGAGATTTTGTTGAGATTTAAGTATAGTTAAACCTTCTTATAGAATTTACTGCAGAATGTGAAAAATAAAAAAATAGTTATTTTAGATATAATATCTGTAATATTTTAAAATTTATGATAAAATCTGTAAATTAATTTAATTTTTGTGTTCATCGTGTAAATGTCCTTTAGAAAAACAGGGGCTGAAGTCAAATACCACCGACCCATATGTTATATTTTTCATAATAATAAAAAAAAAACTTTTATTGCTGCCATACCATTTTATGACGATAACTTAGAAAATTCCAAGTATTGGAGAACTTTGAATTTAAAGCCTTTGCTTCTTCAAACAGATGGAAAGCATCTTCTGTCATTCTCAAACCTTCTCCCAAAGAATCACAATAAATAAAATAAAACTATAAATTACTATAAAATCTCTAAAATTATTATACTACGTGCTTATAGTGCCCACGAGTCGTACCCATTGGCTACTGGCGAACCAATCTAGGCTATGTAATACAGTGTGCTAGTGTATAAGTTTCTGACAGTCGTTCTACCCATTTAGATTCTTCACCTAATCACGGTCGTTGCTCATCGATCATCTTAGCAGATCTAAAAATCAAATATAATTTTTTTTCTAAATAATATAGGCCCTTAGTACACAGTATGGGATATAATTCAGCCTTCTTTAATTTTTTTTTTAATTTTACTCTTAGCATTATAATTTTTTTCACTCAGTTTGAAAATTGTGATGAATAAATCATCGTTAGTGATAAACACGACCTACTCTATCTCCTAAGATTGAATCACGAAGCACTTAGAGAGAAGTGAATTACCTTTGAGCACTTTATCCGCACTTTAATCTTTTAAACCATTAAGAATCAACTCATTATAAATAGAGTTAAATTAATTTAATAAATTTAACCAATAGAATTAAATTAAATAACTACACACACAGTGAATTTAAATGCATTGTTATAGTGAGATATTAGCTTATGCTCTACTAGTTTATACATTTATAATCATAAATTTTTAATAGTTAATAATTTTGCTTTTAGCATTAAATTATATGAATTATTTTATTTTTATTAGACTTGGCAATCAATATATTAACAAAATTAAGTCACTCAATATGATGCCTAAGCTAGATCCATGTTTATGAACAAAAAAAAAATATTTATAACACTTTATCTCATTTTATTCACATATTAAATTTTATTTTTTAAATATCATAACAAATATATCTTACATTTTTAAATAACAAACAAGATATATTACAATGAATAAATCTGTGCTTTTAATAAATAAATAATTAATATGTAAATAAGAATGAATGAAGTATTATATATGTAGATATAAGTATTTACTATAGTACTAATTACTTACTATATACACAAAAGAAAAATACATACAAATACTTAAAATTATTTCATTTATATAAAAAAATATATTGAGAGCTGAAATCAGCCTCAATTATTTTTAAGGCCCATTAATTAATTTTATATTGCATCAATAATGGGTAGCCTTAATTAATTAACACAATTGTTGCATTAATAGGCCTGCTCCTTTTGTTTTATTCAAATTTAGCTGGCGATCATCATCAATGTGAAAGCAATCAAGTATTTAATTATTTATTGCTTAATTGAAGAAGGCAAGAATTTCTAGAAAATTATGATACATAGTCTAGGGTTTGTTCAAACTGTTAAATTAAATTAAATTATATCGAGAAAAGAGTAAAAAATCAAAACATTTTCAAGTAAGGTGAAAGTCGAGTTAATGTTCAAAAGAAGCTTTGACTGTCTACTAAAAATGCATTGCCAGACAGTCGACCAAATAATATTATCAAAATGACTAGACGGAATAAACCCAAACGAGGCTCTAACATATTTTTCTAATACAATATCTCGTGTTAAAAGATAGAAGTCTGACATCATTGCCTAAATCACTAAAAAGACGGTTCCTAATAAAAAGATATTATTCTGGTAAATGATAGAGTCGAGAGAAGAAGGAAAATTTCGTCCTCTCATCAGCTCATGGACTAATTATAAACAGAAGCAAGAAAGAGTCAAAAAATTTAGATCATTTTTTTCACAATTTCTCTTAACCCTAAAGTCTTCATCAAAGCTGTTCAGCATTACATCCAGAACGTTCGACTTAGCATAGAGATACAAGGAAGATATCTCATTAGAATTTTATTTTTCTCTTAAATTTTTGTAACTATTTATTTTATTACTGTAAAATTTCTATCCCTCTCTTGAAATCAGATTAAACGCATAAAAGATTTCAAATTTTCAATGAACGATGTCGTACATTTCTTGTACTTATGAATTTTATTGTAAAACTTGAGCATGGATCTATATTGTTTATTTTTTCTTTTAAATTTTTCTTCAAATGCCACATCTGTTTCATAAATGATTATAATTTTTTTATAATTTATGAAACTGTAATTTATTTAAATCAACGAATTATTAGAGTTATATTATATTGCATTTTATGTGTTGAGAGACGAATTAGTGGAACTTAATAGTGTCGTGTTCGAGTTAACTAAACTCATTTTGGTGCTTTACTTCTTAGGGTTCGGATCATAATTTTTGAGCTTTGAATCATATTTAATTTGAATTGAGTTAGAATTATTTATACGCGGAATTCATTCAGGAGAAATATGCATTTTAAGTATCAAAATTATGATGCAAATAATATCATTGAAATTTAAATATGTTACTGCCTAAAAATGATATAATTTTTTTTACAACATACAAATAGATATTATTAATTTAAAATATCGAGTTTTGCAGGCCAAAGAAAAAAAAAATCATGCAGAGTTTGAATAAAATAAATCGAACGAAAATTATTTACAACCACAGCCAGACGATGATAGTGACATATTATTTTTTTAAGTATTATTATTTGATCCTTTTGTAAAATATAATTATTAATTTTTTATTATTGTAAAATATAATTATTATATTTTATTATTTTCAATCATTAACACTTTACTTTTTAAAATATAATTTTAAATTTTAAATTTATTTTTTAAATTTTGAATTTTTAGAATAAGAATTAAAAAAATGAGAAATTAATTTTAAATTTTATTAAATTTTTAAAAAAATTATGAAAATAAAAGAGTATAATAATATTTTAAATTATATAAATAATTTATTAACTAAATACGATCAAATTTTAGATTTTTATCAAAAAATAATCATATGAAAAAAGTTGAGTTTATGAAAGAGCAACTAAAATTCTAAAATTTTATACATTCATATGGAAAAAAATTAAGATTTGTTAAAAGAAAAATATTTCATAAATTATTCCATTATAATTTAAAAATTAGAATCAGTAAGAATTTAAAAAAATAAATTGAGATTAATTTGAAATGCTCTTACGGCCTCAGGTGCAGAATGCAATTTACGTTTTCGTTTTTAAATGATTGGTATAGTGGTAGAGAATGGGTTTCCAGAGAGGTAAACCTACCGTACGGTGCGCGTAACGGGTCGAGCGGCCGGGAAAGTGGACCCCGCCCTTTCTCCCTTCAATAATTTTCTGCTACTGTTGGTGGGGTCCAGTTGGCGCCATCCCTCACGCCAAGGCGCTGAAGCCTCAACGGCCGAACGGCCGAGCTGCTGATGTCAACATCACACGTGACGTATCCGTGCCGTGGCACGTGATCGTCGTCATTTCAATGACGGTGAAACGGAGCCGACTTTTTCAGCTAGTAGTCACCGGCTCAGCGCGCCTGGGAGGCCGGCGGCTAGGCGGCTCCACGGCTCGGCGGCTAGCCTGAACAGATGCCGAGGCTAAACCGACAACTATTTCATTTAGATAAGAAGTTTTTACATACAGGACATGAAATTTACACGAAATTACGTATTTTACTATTAATTCATAAATATTACCACTATTACACCACATTCATTTAAATTTTAAGCATTTCACATATTTCACAAAGCCATTATAATGGTCAATCAGAGCCTATAAATGAATATAGTGTGATAGTGGTAATATTTACAAATTAATGATGAAATACGTAATTTCGTGTAAATTTCATGTCCTGTATGTAAAAACCCCAATAAACAGTAAACTCGAAATTGAATACTTTCAACACAAAATTCACTTAAAAATCAAATCGATCGGTTTCAAGTTAATTCAACTCGAAATGATTTAATTTTGAGTCGACTTAATATTGCTTGAAATTAACACTCTTATAAAAATTAATAATTAAAAAAGATAAAACGGGTGAGAATTAAATCATTGATAAAATTCGATACATAACTACTGAATAAAAATAAAATATATATTTAATAAATTTTGGAGTCAAATCGAATATAATTTTGAACAAGTCATCTTGATTGAAAATTGAGTCACGATAAATATAACTCAAAAATATTCAAGCCGATTTTAAATGAGTTTTGAATTCGATTAAAATTGCTGGGGAGCTTCTTAGTTGTAAAGTTTATAATCTAATCTAATCACATATTAAAATAATTTTTTTTATGACAAAAAAATAAAATGTAATCTCTACTTTTTGATCCGTCCACGTAATATAAATATATTATTAGGTTTTCTTTTTCAATCACAGAATAATTCTTCTAATAAAATTTATTATATCTTAAAAAAATTATCCTGAATTTTTTGAATTTCTTGACATAATTAGCCTTAAATTAATATCAAGAAAAAATTAAATAAATTAAGCAGCTCTATTTTTAATCAAATAGATTTCTAAAAGATTAAAATATGTAATTAAATAGTCCGATTATCTAAAGCTCTAATATATTCATAAGCTGAAATTTTTTAATATATATTTTTAAAATTTTTGACATGTTTTACATGAAACATAAAATAAATTAATTGTATTCAAAATTATATAAAGGTAAAAAAAAATGAATTTTGATATTTAATGTGTAGAATTTGCTTAAAAATAGTATATTAGTTTAAAGTACCTGTACTTGATTGAAGTAAATGTATCATTAGTGATTTGAATACTTCTTATGAGGTCGCTCCTCTTAATTTACTTTAATTCAAAAATATTTAATTATGGAGTTTCTCATTTTCAGCTTTATGATTTTGCCTCAAAAAATATTTACTATTTGGGATCATGTTTTTTATTTATATACTTCAATAAGTTTTCTCTTTTTTTTATGTAGTGTGATTTATTTTTGTGTTTATTGCACTATTTGTTATTTGATCTAGAAGTCAGCAAAGAACTGTACTTTGCTATAGTGATTCTTTTTTCTTAGGATATCACCAGACAATCCTCTGGCCTTTTCAGCCATGAGTCGTCACATTTCAAGATATATTTTATTCGAGCATTTGAAATGGCATTTTGAAATGACGAGCCACACATTTATTAGACTGATGCCATTTTTATGGCACCAAAGTTTCAAGTTTACGCGTTAATACAATTACAAGCTCAGGAGAGACGAAGCAAGGAATGAGTGATATATATATATATTTTTTATTTGAGGATGACAGATGTAAATTTTTTTGATTTAATTATGAAAAATTAGATAACTCGACACTCAGTTGCCATTGACTCGATTGTGATTATTCATGTTATCGAATTAGTAACAACTGGGATGTCACAGATTTAATCAACGATCAAACCATTTCCATACCAACCCTCGTATAACTATTCAATTAATGTAAAGTAATAACATGAACTTCTTTAAGGGCTTCTTGTTCTTCAAAACAGAGTCAACTTCATAAAACTAAAATCATTTCTACTTTTTTCCTCACTTATAAAGTTCTTCAAAAAAACCTCTTCCTAGGGTTTATATTTGCAAACCTTCTTACCAAATCTTTTGACAAGGGCTTTACAACTAAAGGCTTCACCGCCATCCTATAATAGCTTAGTTTTCCAACTTGTATCTTCTCTCATTTACTTTTACTCTCTCCCTCACTAGAGCATTGTGCTATCCCCTTGTACACTCTTACCAGTAGTAGAGCCAAGATCTCGGACCAGGGGGGTCAGGTCCGACAATTATGGGAAGGAGGAACGAGAGCTCCAAGAGACCAGTTTGAAGCAGAAGGCTGAACAAAGATTGTTAGACAAAACGTTGACTCAATAAAGAAGGCTAGATGGAGGCGGCGGTGATCAACGAGAGCCTAATAATGAAGGCGACGTGAATCAACTACTAGCGAAGCAAAAATCAATGAAAATTGATGGATGGCCGACTCAATGCAAATTGACTACTGATAGCTAGAACTTCACTTTAGAGAAGAGCCGGCTCAAGTGGCTAAAGAATAGTAGTAAGGTAATAGAATGCAATAATGAATATAATACATAATTTTTAATTAATTAATTAAAACTATTATTATATTATATTATAAATAATAAGGTAAATTGCATCTAGGCTTCCAAGATTATAAGAGTATTGTAAATTGGTTCAAATTTTTAAAAACTTCATTTGTGTCGTAAGATTGTGAAGGTACTGCAGTTTTGGTTCTATTTTAAAATATCATTATTTTTACTATTTTTTAATTAAAAATATAAAATTTGATCATTTTTTACTACTTTAAATTATTTACATATTTCAAAGTACTATTACACTTTTTTTTCAATAAAATATTAATATTAATATTTTAAAATTACATTCTAAAAAATCATAGAGTTAACAAATAAGATTAATCATACAATATCTTTATAAAAAATTAGCAATTAAATCTTAATTGAGATCAAAACTGTAGAGTTTTTGTAATTTTATAGATTAATATTAAGATCTTAAAAAATCTAAAATTAATTTGCAATGCATATTTGACCTCAAGAGCCTCAATGCAATTTATCCTATATAATAAATTTATAAAGGAATATATGTATATATATATATAATTAAAGATGATTTAGGGGTGCAATTGCACCCCCTTATTAAGGGCTGCATCCGCCCCTGACTCTTACATATAGTAAATATTTAAATATTGCTCAGATAGCATTGTATATGCTCCTATTTTTCTTCCTTATTAGTTTGCATCGATCAGATAGTTGGTCAATTTTTCATCTCATATTAGGTGTTGATGAAGTAACAAGTCAAAGTTTTATCATCGAATCATGCAGCGATGCATACAAATTTAGGCCCAGGGTGCATCGTAAAACCTATGCATATGTGGTGTTCTAGAGATACATCCTTAGGTAAATCATTTATCAGCAAAGTACGAAAGTGATGTTGAGTATATATGAAAAAAATGTTCATATTTTCATAAATACATTTTGAAGCAAAATCATAAATTAATAACGAGAATCTCCATAATTAAGTTTATTTGGGACAAGGTAATATTGAGATGGGTGACCATTTCAAAAAGCTACATAATTTCTCAAAATTCGAAGTGAAAAATATCTACAATAGATTGAGCTGTTATATTATAGCATTAGAGCTACTCCGCGTGCCTTCTTGTGCGATGGTGGGGCAAATCTCAACAAGAATGGTTGAGTCCCAAAAAGGGGGTGAATGTGATATTCTGTGAGAGATATACTCTTATGCAAATTCTATATCGGCAAAACATGAGAATGATGTTGAGTATGCATGAAAAAATACTAACATCTTAGTAGACATGTTTTCAAATAAAATAATGAGAATAATAATGATAAACTTCATAATTAGGCATATGTGTGCCAAACTAGTACCGAGATGAATAATCTTCTCATGAAGATGCTTAATTATGTAGTTTTTCATAAGTCAAAGCTAATAATATTTATAATGAATCGGGATGTTATAGCATGTGTACCTCTAAGCAACATAGAGATATTTTTATATTATGTAAAATCCTTTTATGTTATTTAAAGACTGAAATGTGTTGAAAACATGCTATAAATGTAGAATCCTTTTAATCTACATAACAGTTGAGTAGAGTTATGTAGTTGCTGTGAGTTACATAACTACAACATGATAACTTGCTCTTCTGCTTTCAAATCGCTTATAGGTCCACTTGCTCAATTGTTGTTGTGTTTATTGTTACTAAATTCTCGTGTACATTTCATCTAAATCCAATAATTTCTCGATCCACTATAGGCCGAGCTAAGGTCAACTTTGACATGGAGAAATTTTTTGGATTCGAGCAAGCAATGTAACTAGTTTATCTGATCTGATAGAAGATGTTGACGTAAGATGTGGGGATCCCAGGAAACACCGAAGAGAGAGAGTTCCGGAAGACGGCGACGCGCAAAGGAGGTGAGCCCGTTAACGGAGGCTCAAGGAGAAGATTTAGTCCGAAGCAACTAGAAAAGCACACAGGGATTTAAGGTGGTTCAGGGAGAAAATCCCCTACGTCCACCGGTCGATCAGTCAAGGTATTTCACTAAAGTCAAAAGATAGCCCTGAAGGCTTGTACAATGCTTTCTTTTAGAAAAGAAGAAGAAGAAGAAGAAGGAGAGGAAGAAGAAAAGAAAGGAGCTCCTTGGTTGGAGCTTTTCTATCAGAAGATGAGAAAATCCCTCCTTTTTCTTGTATGTGTGTCTTGGTCCCGATCTGCTTAGGCTGATACTGTTTAGCGGTTTTTATAGCCGTTGGCGTGCGTAGCTCCACCCTGGTTTTCCGTAGGTGGAATGATGGCTTAGGCTCTGAGCGCCGCTTACCTGTCGCTGGAGGAGTCTGCAGCTGTACGAGGATGTAGGAATCCTTTAATGCTGGTATTTTTCTGGGGAAGAGTATCTGTACGGAAATCGGCGGAGTTAGGTGAAGTTGATTGTGACAGGCGTTACCTCGTACCCTCGTGCCCGGGGTTACGAGGGTTTTTATCCTGGATCGTCGTGGACGATGGTTGGTTGAATCCTCGTGCCCGAGGTTTGACCTGGGTCAATGGTCCTGCAAAACTGGAGCCTGAATCAGCAAATCAATCAAGTACAGGCCTGTCAGGCGCCACGTGTTCGGCCAGGATGCAGCGCGGGAGCCACGTGTTAACAGGAACTTACGTAAAAGATAAATTTTGTAGTAAATTACATATAAGTTTTGAGTTTAAGGCATAATAACATTCAAGTCCACAATTTTAAAAATTGAACATTTAAGTCTCTAATTCGTGTATATATATATATCAATTATTTTATTTTTTAATATTAAATTTTTTAAAATAACTAAGATACTATTATTATACTATTATTATCTTCTCTCTCATCTCTCTGCATGCTGACAACCCTGGATTCCTACTAATGACTGTAGGAGGCATAGCCCTTGTGCGACATTTGCGCGAGACTGCACAGTTGTGGGGGGGGCGGCCATATAGAGAGGGAAAGAAGAGAGAGGGGCAAGGAAAGACAGAGAAAAAAAGAGTAAAAAAATATTATTTAAAAAAAATAAAATTAAAAAAGTTAATTTGATTGATATCTTAATTATGAAAAATACTTGGGTTCGGAGAGCTCGCCACATCACCATTTCATACACCAATTAAATGATAACAGCTGGCAGCGGGCGGCCCACTGCAGTTGAGTTCGGAGATCGATGTACTTGTTGTAGGTATAAAAGTGTTTGTTATAGATATAAATGTGCTTGTTATAGACATAAAAGTACTTGTTATAGGCATAAAGTTGCTTAGTTATATATATATTTATGCTTATAACAAACACTTTCATGATTATAACAAGCACATTTATGCATATAATAAGTAAATTTATGTCTATAATAACCTATAACAAGCATATTTATGCTTATAACAAGCACACTTATGCCTATAATAAGCACTTTTATGTCTATAACAAGCACATTTATATCTATAACAAGTACTTTTATATCTATAACAAGCACATCGATCTCCGAACCCAACTGCAGTGGGCCGCCCGCTGTCAGCTGTCGCTATTTAATTTAATTTATATATAAAATGGTGATGTAGTGAGCTCTCCGAACCCAAGTATTTTTTTTAAATTATAGTCTTATATGTTAAATTTTTAACTTATTAATTTGAATGTTATTATAATTTGAACTCAGAAACTTGTAAGTTAACCTAAATTTTATCGGAATTAGAGGCCTATCGTGGGCCCGACCAGATTCGATCCGGTCGTAGCCCAATGTGCAAGGGCATCAAACACTAACTCAGCATACTCAACGACATACAATCTTCCACGTGTCCACCGAGTTGTGCACTTTTATTGAATAATTTAAAACAATAATCTTTGAATGATATATTGATATTCCGTCTTCCCACCATCTGCCCAGCACTTTCAAAGGACGAAAGCCGTGAAGACCCGGCCGGTCTAGTCAATCCTTCCATTTCTGTGGGCATTTTCGTAATTTCCCCCTGCAAACTACCCCGCACCGCTCGTTCATTCATTCATTCATTAGGCCGATAAGAATAAAGACGACCACCGCAAGAAACGCTCAACACTCCAACCAATCAAAAGCCGCGCTGACGCGACCCCCGGTCCCACCCCCCTCCGGACTCCAAATCCGGACTTCAAATTCAGTTAATTCCTCCCCCCAAATACAGATCTTTTAAATAAAATAAAATAAAATTTAAAATATTAGAGGCACCGTGAATCGTGATGCCCCTGCCCGACATCCACGCCCGTCGCACGACCTGACCCCACCGACCAATCTGCCTCTCCCTTTTTTAAAGTATATAAATCTTTCTCTCTCTATCTCTGCTTCTATTTTCTCCTTCATACTTTTTTGCTTTTTTTTGAGAAATTTTTTAAAAAATCTCTGAAAAAAAATATAAATATCTAAAATTTTGCAGTTTAATTTTTTATAATACTATTCAAATATAAAAAATTATACAATCATAACAAAAAATTAATTTTTTTCATTGAGGATTTGCATCTTCTAGCTCATTTTCATCCAAGTCCAAGTTATTGAACAATTAAATTTTAATGATCACAATTAATTTAATTATTTATTAATTTTTTTATTTAGTGTATTAATAAAATTATATTATCTTAATTGAACATTAAACTTCAAATGAAGCCCAAAAAAGCTGAACCACATTAAAAAAAAATTATTCTTTTTTCTTGGTATTCATATAAATATAATTATATTTACTAAGATTTCTACTCAAGTTTTTTCTTTTTAGTTTTTTGGGTTAGAAAACCTTTAATTTTTATTGGTATATTTTAATTGTATACTATTTAAATTTTTATTAATTAATTATTATGAATATTTTAATTTAAGAGTATAACTCATTCATTCCATTACTTATATTTAAGTAGTTTGAATAGAGTTTGAAGCTTAACTTCGAATTGGTTGCCAACTAATGATCTGAATGGAAATAAGCTTAGTCTTTGCTCTTTGGTCTCTTTGCATTTAAGTTTTCTTTATCTCAATGCCAAATGACGTAAATTATTTCCTATTTTATGCAACTTATCATCATCTAAAATCTCTTGTCATCTTGTTTTGTTGTTGTTAAAAAACTTAGTTGGCTACCTCACTCTGTCTCGTACGTTGGCTGCTGCATATATGATATGAGTTAACATTTGAATATTATCTCAAGCATATATGCTTTGAAGTAAAATAATGTTTATTAAGAGGTTTCATGACTGCCCCTTTATGTTGTGTCCTTTTATTCCTTATTTTCTATCTTCGTTACTTGTTCGATATTGTTGGCTTTAACATTTTTTATGTGGCCTGATTTTCTTCGTGATAGCATATATCCTTTGAAATTCCAATTTACTAAAATCTAATGGCATATATAATATTTTATTCTATTATTTTGTACATGCTTATTTCTCTTTATTTTGTTGTTGCCCGCCATTGGGTGTTTTGTTACCATTGGATGAACTTGAATTTGAGCTATTTTTTCTTTCTTCCAATCATATAAAAACCTATAACAATTTTTTATTACTTGTCTCTCTTTGGTTTTACTTTGCTATTATTGCTACACACTCTTCTCCACTTTTAAGCTTTCAATGTTTAATCTCAGAGATTATTCTTGTAAACAATCAAAAAGAACTCAAGAAAAAGGAGCTTGTGGTGCTCTTCAAAGTGTTAAAAAGTTCTCATCAGCTTCTACTCTTTGCTGCAGCTCATTTTTGAGTTTCAGTTTGTCTTGATTCTTGGAGTTTTTTGAATCCATTTGTTAAAATTTTTTGAAACTCTTGGATATTCAATGAGTATTGGTTTTCTTATAATAGTATCATTATGACATTCATTTTTTCACTCTGAAATTTTATATTATTTAGTATTTTTATATACATAGTAGCTTTTAGATTTATTCGAGTGTTCTTTTGATAAGTTTGCATGTACATCTCATAATATTTATTTATTTTTGTGTTGTAACTTAAGCTAGCTAGTATGGCAAAATACTTCTTTTTTATCTTCTTCTCCCTAGTAGAAGTTTGGAGATTTGCTCGAGTTTAATTTTTGTAAAAAATCATAGATATTGTGTTGATTTGCTCAGCTTTAGTTCTTGGGAAAAGCCATGGGTGTGTGAAAGTTTGCTTAGCTTCAGTTCTTGTGAAAAGTTATAGGACTATGGTGAGTTTGTTTAACTTTTTCATAAAAAACTGGGATTATAGTGAAATTTTCATATGAACTACGTAGGAGGTCGAATCACTATAAATTCTTTATGCCCTTTGTGTGTTGATTCTTGCTTATATAATTAAATTAATATTATATTATAAATCAAATTTAAACTTAAGAAAAACTTTTTTATTTTTATGTAAAATTTTATTATAATACATAAATCTAAAGTTCATAAATTCTAATCTTATTTTGCTATAATTTATTATATTTCTGTGTTGAGTTCGATTTCTAAAATAACCTCATGCTCTAGCTTTATTTTCTGTTATTATATTCCTGCAGATTTATTTATAAAATTAACAATTCAGAATTAAGTGAAGTAATTTCTAAATAGATTTATCTTCATTATCTAATTAAATCTAAAATTTTATTTTTTCCGAACTTTCCTACTTTTAGGAAGCCTTTGGGCTAACGCATGTTTTAAATTATTTGTTAGGTATTAACAGTGCAGTAGAACTCGATCGTTTCACAGGTTTATAGTTGATGAAGAGAAGAAAAAATAAATACAAATGAATTAAAGAAGTAAAATATATATTTTTTTGATAATTAGAAGTAAAATAATTACAAAAGAAAAAAAAGAAAAAATAATTACAAAAGAAAATAATGAGCTCCAAACTTTATATGAAAACACTTCATAAAGAATACTAAAAAACTAACGTGAATTGAGCGGTAAGTGTGCACATCTTTTTTTTGAAAATAGAACACACCCAACATTTATTTATTTTTTTAAGAAAAAATTGACAACATAAATACATTCAGTGTAAAAAAAAAAAAAACTTAGACATCAAATATTTTCTAGACACATCTCGAAATATGATATTAATTATTTTATTATTCTATAATATGATTTTACTTTTATTCATTCACATCTATATACAAGAACGTATCTCTATCTACCAAGATGATATCAAATAAATTAACTAAATGATAATATCTTGTCGACCTTTGTTATTGGTGGTAAAATATTATATAAGTTTAGATATTTTTTTATATAAAACATGTATTTTTCAAGTTTTTCATTTATTTTTCAATCAACACGTGTATTTTACATAAATAAAAAATAAATGTCACGTGTTAAATACATTAGCATAATATATTATGCTCATTTTTACTCTTATTTACTTTTTAATGGGAAAAAACTAACATTAACATATTTATAATATATATAGTGAATTTCATGCTACCTATTTAAATAATATAATAAAATTTAATACCCTATGTTTTATCCATCAAACTTATTTAATCAAACTGAATAGAAATTTTAATCAATATTTCATTCACAATATATATATATTTTTTGATATTGCTTTCACAATTTTTGAAATATTCTTATTTGTGGCAGAAAAAGTGAAGAGTTGGAGAGGAGTTGTTGCTTACAGAGTGTTAGGTAGTTTTTTTTTTTTGGACATTTACATAATTATTGTCAAAATTTTTAAATATTATATACCTTTAATACATATTAGATTAATTTTATGAGGAGAATAGCATATAAGTAATATTTAAAATTTTTAAGGTATATATTTAATTATTTTTTTAAATAAAAATAAAATGTTCTGGTTTTACTCTACAGTAAAATGAGAAACAGAAAGAGACTTGAAAATTAAATTCAAATGTCAGTAAACCTAAGCAAAAGAACGATTAAAACTTGGGGTCCAAAATACAATTAGTTCATTAGGATTCTATTTTTAATTTTTTTAATTTTAAAAACTATTTCGAAAATTTACAACTTTAAACCCCATGCGGCCTCCTCCTATATAAATATAACCCCCAGCCAAACTCTTTTCGACTACCCAAAACGCCCCCGCACTTCATTTCTTCTCTCTAGCTGCTGCTTCACACCTTCTTTCTACCTTCGTCCGCCTCCCATGGAAGCCATGTCCGCCAAAAAGCGAGAACGAGACGCCTCCGGCGAGTCGCTGGACTTCTCAGAGGTGAAGCGCCTGCGTGCTCACCTCCTCGACATCCTCGACGATGATACCGACGCCTGCGGCGACGTGGACCTCGACTGCGTCATGAGGACGCTCGAGCGGGAGATCGGAGTCCTCGCAGCGCCTCCGCCGTCGGCATCTGTCGCCGGCGAAGATAATCTGCCCGATATCGGGTACCTTCTAGAAGCATCCGACGACGAGCTAGGCCTTCCGCCGACGGTGACTTCGTCGTCGGAAGATGAGGCGACCGCCGGCGAGGTCTTCGACGGCAGATTCGGCCAGATCTGGGGGATTTCCGATGAGTTTCCTGTGTGCTTCGATGAATTAGAATTTCCTGCTTTCCGGCAGGAGTGGGAGGATGAATCAATTGAGAAACGGGCGGAGATCGACGGCGGGTTATTTGATTTCTCCGATTTCACCGATTTCTCGTTACTGCCGGAGTCCTTACCGGCTGTTTAGTTCATCTTTTTTGCAAGAATTTGTAAATTTTATAAAAATGGAAGATTAAAGCGAAAATTGTACTTTTATTTTTTCTACTAATATATATATATATATATTGATAATTAATTAATTATTTTTATGTATATGTATTGGGATTGGATTAATTTTGAGTTTAATTGATTTAATTTGACCGAGTGTTTTTTAGTTTTTAGAAATAAAGTTTGATGATAATATTAAAATCGATATAATAAAACTATAAAAAATTGATATAATAAAAGACAAATTAGGTCAAAGAATTTTTTTTGTGGATAAGTTGTAAGGGAAATTTTAGTTTTTGTTTGAAAATTTGGATTAATTGTTATATTAAATAATAAAATGTGAAATGATCTTAATTTTTAATTAAGATTTGTGTAAATTGAATATTAAATTATTTTTTTTTATTTTCATTTTAAATCATTTGAAAAAATTATTTTCAATGAATCAAACTTAACTCTTTATTTTGATTTTAACTGAATTTTTTTTTCTTTAAATAAATATAGTTCTATGGGGTTTATGTTATTTATCATTTCACGATGAGAATAAATTAAATGAATAATTTTTTTATTGTAAATATTTAATATTACTTTTGGCAGATTATTGGTTCCATTTTAAACCAAAATGGTAGATCAGCTAAAATCTATCAAAAAAAAATCTATAAAAAATGTGATATTTAGGCCTTGTTTAACCCATGCCCTCTATAACACCTTATTAAATTTTTATTATTTTATACTCAAAATCTATTTTTAATTTAAAAATTACCTTTATTTTATCTAATTCACCATTATAATATTAAATTTTGTTTTATCTCATCGTAGCAACATGATTTTTAATAACATTTTTACAATTTTTTAATACTAAAATATTTTTTCCTTAAAGTATAAAATAAGTTTACATTATATTATTATACGTAAATACCATCCAAGATGTTCACAATTCAATCAAAAGCATTAATTAATTTTTGATAATTTATATTTTATTTTAACAAAATTAGACATTAATACTTGTAATGAATTTTGAGTTATGCATACAAAATTAATGAATCTTATTTTTTAGTGAGCTTCACTAATTTTAATTGCAATCGAAACTAAATTGAGAGATTTATGCCGAATAAAGTTATAATCAGAATTTCTATATTTTATTTTTTTTAAAATTATATCAATAAAATATTTAATAAATATTATAAATTTTAAATTTAATTCTAATAAAATACAAATTTTATAAAAAACTTCTATTAAAATATTATATTTATACACAGCATTAGCTCTCACAATTACCATTATTATTTTGATTTTCTAGAGTTTTAATCTCACTCAAATTAGTAATTAGTCGATTAGGATTTGAATTTTCCACCATAAAAAGAAAAATAACATAATTTTGGTACAATGACAATAGGTGTTAAATATAGTTTATACTTTGTTTATGGTTTTGTTTGTTTATTGGATAAAAAAAATAGTTTGAAAGAATTTTTTAATTATTTTTAAAAAATATGTATACTATGAAATAGAATAAATTAATTATATTAAAAATTATATTGAATGTGAAATAAAATTAATTGATCTATTAAAAAAATATTGGAGGTGAAATAGTGTGATTGTGCAATACTAAAATTTGTGCAAAATGAGATATAAAATAAAGTATTAATAATTGAAAGTCAATATAATTAATTTGTAATTACTGTTTAGTTTATGATGTTCAAAAATTTATTGAAAGATCCCTATTTTGAATTTGTCATAACACTAAAATTCCTTATAAATTATGATTATTATAAATATTCTCTATTGATGATTTTCATTAACATTTAGAAAATATTTTATTTTAAATTTTTAAAAATTCTATTTTTATCTCAATCTCTCTCGCGCAGGTGGGTGCAAGCGCTCGCAATTGGGTAAGGGCGGCGAGGGGCGTCGTCTCCCCCACTCCCTCCCGTCCCCCTCTCTTTCTCCTCTCTCTCCCTCCTCGTGAGATGCTAGTTTTGATGAGTAACATATAGTTTGAAATGACAAAAATATAAAAATTTGGAGAATTGTTAAGAAAAAATTAAAAATCTATTAAACATTTTATCAAAAAAAATCTATTAAATATTATTGGGTAAATTGTAAGAAACTTTTAATAAGATTTTTAAAATCATCAACTAAATAGTAATTATGAATTAACTGTAAACACCTTTCATTAATTAACCCTAAAATAAATTTTAAATAGTTTTTAAATAAAATTAAAATATTTATCATAATTAAAATTAGGGTAAATAGCATCTAGGTTCCTCTAGTTTAATCGTATGGGCAAATAAGTCCCTCGATATTTAAATGTAGCAAACTGATCCTCTAATTTGATGAAATATGCATGTAGGTCTTTGGGCCATAACAGACGCTAGAAATCACCTCTCTTTTCCCTCAAAAAGAGTTATATATTATTTCTCAAAAGTTTTTCTCATTTTTTAGACTGAAAACTTTTTGTTATGACATATTTTTAATTCTTTTTTAAGTTAATTTTTTTGTAATATATAGTTGAAGGTCAAATTTAAGAAATGAAGTTGATAATTGACAGTTTTTGTATGCCTTATAGCTTTTGAGAATTAAATATAGATTTAATGATTTTTTTTTAAAATTGTAAATTTAATGGTTTTTTAAAAATAGATTTAATGAAAATTCTTGCTCGTCCCAAAGAGACGCGCGATGATGCATTTTATCGCGGTTTCTCGCGATATGGAGTTTCATCAGATATCTCGTACGTTGTTCGCGAGGGCACGAGAATATCATTTCCGGCGATATGGAGTTACACAAGATATCTCGTATATTGTTCGCGAGCGCAGAGAATATCATCTGAAAGAAAATTAAAAAAAATCTGCATTAATAGTTTTAAGGGCAAATTTCACCCAGGTCCCTGAGTTTAAGGGTTATTATCACACAGGTCCATATTTTTTTAATTTTATCTTCGGGGTCCTTAGGTTTTCAAAAAATATCATCTGGGTCCCTTTTTTATTTTTTTATTATTAAAAAATATACAAACTACCATTATACTCTTACCCTCACTCTCTCATCCAAGGATCCGGCACGCCGCTGCAAGCCCGCGCCGCCACTGCGCGCCCCGCCCGCATCGCCCGCCGCCGCGCCGCCCCGCCGCAGCCTCCGGCGACCTGGCGCGGCCGCACGACACCGGTCGCCTGCGGCCGCCGCTGGAGGCTGCCCGGGCACGCAGCGGCCGCTGCGGACCGCACAGCCTCTGCGTACCGCGCGGTGCGCTGCAGCCGCCAGCGGCCCGGCTGCCTCGCCGGCCGCGCCAGCCACTAGAGGCCGCTGCGAGCCGCGCGGCCGCGGCGCGCAGGGCTGCGGGGAGGCGGCGCGGGGCTGTGCGGCGGCCGGATCTGGAGGAGTGAGGGAGGGTAAGGGTATAATTGTAATTTGTATATTTTTTAATAATAAAAAATAAAAAAGGGACCTAGATGATAATTTTTGAAAAATCTAGGGACCCCGAAGATAAAATTTTAAAAAAGTGGACATGTGTGATAATATCCCTTAAACTCAGGGACCTGAGTGAAATTTACCCTAGTTTTAATGGTAGGCAATTTTGAAAACCTTGATTTGCGCGTGCAAGAATTTGTGTTGAAGAATTCATAGTTTAATCTTCTTGCACGCACGTGTAAGAATATAATATTTTATAGGTTATATAGCGTTTATAGTGGTGCAAATGATGATTTAAACTAAAAAATTGAACCAAAAATCTAAAATTTAATAGTTTGATGATAATTTAATATTATAAGTATTTTAGTTAATTAATTTGAATTTGATTTTATATATTTAGAAACTATACGACTGAATTAATTGATTATTTAATTACTTTTATTATATAATTTTGATTATATTGTAAAGATAATTATGTTATTATTTTTGAACTCTTCATGCATTTTTTTATTAAGTTTATTATGATAATGTAATTGAATTATTTCATGAGTTTGAATAAATTTTATAAAATATTTTAAGAGTTTGGCTGAATTTTTTATTTAACTAAATTATTAAATTTCTTAAAAAATTTTCATATAATAATATTTTTAATTAATTAATTATTAATTTCATCTTATTTTCCTTTATCACACCTCTATTTTCACTACACTTTTAACAAAAAATTTGTTAATGTACCTAAATATTATTACTATGTCACTTCAGTAAAAAAATTATATAACATTTCTTAATAAAACTACTTTGCTAAATCTACAATAAAATTTTTTAAACCTCTTATTACAATATATTAATTAACAAGAATCTATTACTTTTATAAATTTTCTAATCTCATAAGAGAAAAGATTCTTATTATAAATAATTTGATTGATCCATCTGATTTATGATCTTAGCTCTGTTACTGAGTTTGTGTATAGGTACAAAGGTGTCTTTTGTATAACGTGCATAACTTTATAACAAAAAATCTATAAAAATAGTTATATATACAATAGAGTTAGGTGAGAAATATTATCGGACAACTAAATAATTATTTTTTTGCTACAAAAGTAATGTTTGTTATAAAAGAAAAACTTATCTATACTTTCACTCAAATCAGTAAATCAATCTACTTAATTCAAAATTAGAGAAACTTATACGCACATAAATCTAAATAAGAGAAATTCAAATACCATTTACTCTGTTTTACATAATTTTACTTACAACCTTTATATAAAACTCAGTTAAATTAACTCGAAGTTGACTTTAAGAGTTAAGTCATCCGGCTCATTAACCTAATCAATTATTTTCAAGTTGATACTTAACTAAATTTTTGAGTAGTGTTGTAATTGGATTCGCGCCTTCTTCATCTGAACCGTCCACGTGGTTGCTCACGTGGTCTCCACGTGAGCAAGGCACCCAAGCCGAACAGAAGGAGTATCATCCCGAAAAGCAGACGCCGAAGAAGATCCCGAAGAACAAGGCCCCGACGCGACATCTGACCGTTGGGGGATTGTACTTCTCTGAGAAAAATGCGGTTTTCCCGCCGACAGGCTATGACCGCTGACACACCGTACATGAGTCACATACTAGTCATCCGCAGGCATTAATTGGGCCGTCGCTAAGGCCATAGATTACTCGGCTAGAAGTGACTAGACATAACAGGCCCAGAGTATATATACTTCCTGTACACAGCCTTCTAGAGGACTGGATTTCAAAAAAAAATATCCTTCAAATACACTGTAACCAAAAGGACGCATTTCTAGTGATCTTTCAAGCCTCCTCGAAAAGGAGCCGTGGTTTTTCCGCCAATCGGTTTTCCACGTAAAAATCTTTGATTGTTTCCTGTCGTAACAATTTGGTGCCCTCACGCAAGATCAAACCTGATCCCTACATCCATGGAGCACGCTCGCGACGAAAACGCTCCCCCACCACCTGGCGAACAGCAGGCAACATGCCTACCCCAGGACGATGCAACCAGGGACGACCGACAGCTCCAGACGCTGACAAACACGATCGCCACCCTCACTCGTACCATGAACACTTTCCTCGCTAACCTACCAGCCCTCCTTCAACAGCCCAGACATCTCCCCCTGGCTCTTTCCCTCGAAGCCACGCCTCCACAGCCAGGTACGGAGCACGTCGAATTGCCCCCTGAAGAGACCAGCACCCATGCAGCGGCCGAAAGTCGGCCTGAGGTCTACCCCCCGGCTCCTCCGGCAGATACCATTTTTTCGCCCGCCATAATGGCGGCACCAGCGCCGCGCGCTTACAAGACTCCCCGGGTCAGTGACTACAACGGCCTCACCGACCCGGCTCAGCACGTGAAATGCTTCGAGAACGCTCTGGCGACAAGCGACCCCGTCTCTGACGCCTACAAGTGTCGATTGTTCAGGAACACACTGACGGGCCTCGCTCTGGATTGGCTCGACGAGATCCCCCATGGCTCCGTCCAAAACTTTCAACAGTTCTCTGAATAGTTCCGGACCAGATTCGGAACCTCGAAGACCACATCGCGAACGATCCATGAGCTGTGGCAAATACGGCAGGCCTCAGACGAATCGCTCCGCAACTACGTGGACCGATTCTCAAAAATGAATGCTGAGACGAAGGACACCACGGACGACAGATCAACCATGATCTTCGTCCACAGCATTTTACCCGGCGAATTGTACGACTCTTTCGTCGACAACATGCCAAAAACCCTGATGGAGGCCAGAGCCCGTGCCGAAAAACGCATCCATCTGGAAGATGCGAAGGCTCTCAAGGCGAAAGCCAGGCAGGAGGCCGCTTCGCCCCAGAACAAGCAAGGCGATACCCCCAAGGCGGACTCGAACACTCCAAAGAGAAGCTTTCGAGACTGGAACTACTCGCCCTCCCAAGGGAAGCGCAAGTTCGAGGGCGAGTCTCCACGTCCCGCCACTCCTGTCTACATCATAGAAGAAATCTTTTCGATTCTCAGCGATAAAGGTTTCATTAAAAACCGCGGCGAACGCCAGCCACCACAACCCGGTGAGGATCCCACAAAGTTCTGCAAGTTCCACCAACGTTACGGCCATCTTCTCTTCGAGTGCCGCTCCTTTCGGGCACTCGTCAACGAGTACATCGAGAATGGCTACCTCGCCGGGTACAGGAGGATTGAAGGGCCCCTGCCAAAAGCGGCTCGACCGCTCTTTCCGAGCGACGTTCCAAAAGGGGCCCCCTCTTCAACACTAACCACACCAAAATCCGACGGCAAGAAGGCCGTCCTCTCTATCTTCGGCTACCATAGCGGTCTCAGGACTCGAAGACATCAGGAGGTATGCACGGTCGAACTCCCCCTCTTTTGCCTGATATCACATTCACTGCAGGAGACCTCCCCAAGGGCGGGAAAAATCGCGACGACCCCATCGTGGTCATCGCCGAGATCGGAGCCTGCAATGTCCATCGGACCTTGGTCGACACCGGCAGCTCGGTCGACATACTGTACCTCTGCGCCTTCAACGAGATGGCCGTTGGTCCCTGCAAACCTCTCCCCCCATCCATGATGATCTCCAGCTTCTCCGGCAACATCTACCGACCCGCAGGATACACGACCCTGCGCATCGTCCTCGAAGAAGGTCCCAAAAGAATGGAGAAGGAGATCGACTTCATTATCATGGACGCTCCCTCCGGCTACAACGCGATCCTAGGACGCCCCGCAATCGCAGCATTTCAAATGGTCGCATCTACGTACCATCTGTGCGTGAAGTTCCCTACGCCTCTCGGCGTAGCAATCATCAGGGGGGACAGGGCCGGCGCAAGCAAGTGTTTTGAGATAAACGCGCGTCTCCACACAGACTACATGGACCCAAGAGATCACGCTTTGCCACCGGTCGAACAGAACGATCATGTAACTGTCACCGACGGAAAAACTGTACTCATCTCTAAAAATTTTTCTGATAATTAAAAACCCGCCCTGACGGCGCTACTTTTTGAGTATTTCGATGTCTTTGCCTGGGAACCTAGCGACATGCTAGGGATAAATAGAGCCATATCTGAACACCGTCTAAGCCTCAAGCCAGGGGTACCCCCCGTCAGACAGAAGAAGAGGACCTTCGACGGCGAAAAGCAACGCGCGATTCGGGAAGAAGTTGAAAAACTCCTGGCCGCAGGGTTCATTAGAGAAATTACTTACCCATCATGGCTCGCAAACGTCGTAGTGGTAAAAAAGAATTCCGAAAAGTGGCGCATGTGCGTAGACTTCACGCACTTAAATAAAGCTTGTCCAAAAGATTTCTATCCATTGCCGAAAATAGATAGACTCGTTGATTCTTCGGCAGGGTATTCGGTGATGAGTTTCGTCGACGCCTTCTCAGGCTACCACCAAATCCGAATGGCCAAAGACGAGGAAGAACATACATCATTCATCACCGACCAGAGAACCTTCTGCTACAAAGTAATGCCTTTCGGCTTGAAAAATGCAGGTGCAACCTATCAGCGCATGATTGACACGGTATTCAAGAATCAGAGGGGGCGAAACATAGAAGCCTATGTCGACGACGTGCTGATCAAAAGCGTATTTGTGAAACAACATCTCGAAGACCTCCGTGAAACGCTCGACACTTGTCGAACATACAACATCAAGCTCAATCCCCTTAAGAGCATCTTCAGTTCGTCATACGGCAAATTCCTAGGAAATATGGTGTTGGCTAGGGGC
>KZ451908.1:3130301-3181362 GCA_002786265.1 Apostasia shenzhenica | reverse complement strand
TTGTGGCATTTGAGGTGATTGGTTGAGAAACCTAGGCTCAAAGATATAAATAATGAAGTTATTATTTCTAGTAAAGATGATTATGATATTGATAATAAAGGTTATTATTTTTAAGAATATCTTGCATATTGAATTGTTGCTGTAGACATTAACTTTATTCCTGATTTGATTCTAAATACATGAGTTGTATTCTATCTGTATACAGTGTTGAGTTGATTACTGTTTTATCTACTGGGTCTGTATTAACAAGCTCCTGCCATTTTTGGTGGCAGATGTGACACTAGTTGGATCACGGGACAAGGGAAAAGAAGTATAAAGGTATTTCTGAATTGTGATATATAAGATTTTGAGTTGAGATAATACAAAAATGGAAAGAATATATTTTACTTTCTGGCGTCCGGGAAACCGAGACGTCACAGTTGGTATCAGAGCAGTTGCGATCTTATGTGGAGGATATTGGTAGATATAGTGGAATGCACTCACTAATCACTGTATATGAGGTGTAGGAAAGATTGCGTATGATTTAGAAAAATATTCTTTTGGAAGTTGAAACTGATGAAATATTCTAAACAGAATATGTATGAATATTTTACTGACAGTTTTTGTGATTGATGAATTAGGAATAAAAGACAATTTTGAGATGACGAATAAAGATTTAATGCTGATAGAAAAATATAAGATCAAGTTTGAAGACAGAATCCGTCATGAAGGGAAGGACAAGTTGGCAAAGAATGAGAAGTGTCAACTGTATATTGAAGATTTACCTGTATCAATGCAGGATACATTAAAAGTACAGCAGTATGCAGAGTTTGTTAAATTAGTAGAAGATTCAGAGATTGTAGCATCAAATCTACTTGTAAGTAAAGCAAGGAAATTACTTAGAAGTGGTAGAGTGATAATTAAGATGTAATATGTGATATTTTTTTATTAATTTGTTATCTAGATGATGTTTTGGTTATACAGATGACTATAAATGATGTAACTGAATGAGATTTTGATTGTACAAATGATTGTGATTATTGCTGAAATAATATTTTTTCATTATCTGGGATATGTGTTACTTGTTTTGTTTATGTCCTTGCTATTGTTTAAGTTATATGATTTGATAAATTGCCAAATTTGGAGGTTTCTCCCAGGATATGTTAACAATTTGTTGAATTCAGAGATGGTTGACATGTATCTCAAGCACAATAGATGAACAAGAATAAGTTAAGATTCAGTAATAAAAGTCGATTATAAATTTCGAGGACGAAATTTTTATAAGGTGGGGAGATTGTGACATCCTGAAATTATATTTGAAGTTAAAAGAAATTAAATTATAATTTGATTTGAGGCTTAAAATTAAACCTGATTTGGATTTAAAATGAAGGATTTTGGACCTGAAAATAATAATTTTGGATCTATTCACAAGAGTTTGAAAACACGGGGATCAAATTGCAATTGTTCCATTAAACAGAGGAACAGTGCCGGGGGAACCGCCTTTCACCAAATTGCAATTGTTCCATTAAAGAGAGAGAGATATTATTTTTAAAAATATCTTGCATATTGAATTGTTGCTGTAGAGATTAACTTTATTCTTGATTTGATTCTAAACACATGAGCTGTATTCTATCTGTATGCAGTGTTGAGTTGATTACTGTTTTATTTGAGATGCTTTTTTATCTACTGGGTCTGTATTAACAGGCTCCTGCCATTTTTGGTGGCAGATGTGGCACTAGTTGGATCACGGGACAAAGGAAAAGAAGTATGAAGGTATTTCTGAATTGTGATATATAAGAATTTGAGTTGAGATAATATAAAAATGGAAAGAATATATTTTACTTTCTGGCGTCCGGGAAACCGGGACGTCACAGAGACCCTATGATTTATGTAAATAAATACTGCACTGAACCATGGAATGGGTGTTGTCAATGATGATATCAAAATATTATGCACTTGGCAAATATTTTTCTTTGTTTGTATGGATAATAATGATGTTCTTCATGCTTCCTAGAATCTGTTTAGGAATCCTGATGCTTCTGTTCTTTTTAGCTAGTGTATTTGGTAATCATTTTTTTGAATTCTATTTGGTGAAGAGTTTATGCTTTTTGGATAATGCTGTGTTAGTTGATATATTTTTTTATTTTGTAATTAAATGGTATACTTTTGAAGTGTTTTTTTTAAAAGAAGTTGAGATTAGAATTTGAATTATATTTCATTTGAAATGAAATATTTTGATTTGAGTGTTCTACTATACATCTCAAATAACTAACTAATAAATTAGCAAATCATGATTTAAAATTATAATGCGTTAGATTATACAATGAATTAATTATTAATCTACTAAATAATTTAGCAAATTAAAACTCTAAATTATGATCAGTCAATTGATCATTTATTAGAACTATATAACTTTTTTTTGATTTAAATATTAAATATATAAATAAATTCTTTAAATTGAATGAGTTTTCACCAACGTGAAGCTAATTTATATAACATATGTTGAACAATTCATGAGAAATATATAAAATCGAAATTATAAGTTATTCAAATACTTTTTTAATCTAATTATCTTAATTTTTCTTCAGCCTATTATCTCAATTTATAACATAATATTTATTTTTCTAGCCTAAAAATTTTTTGAACCAAACGAAGCCATAAGGTGACTCATTAGTTATGGGCAACTTTTTAACGCATTAGTGAGCAATAACATTAGCAATAAAATATCAAAGACTTGTATGCATAAAACTCTTCTGATTTTCTGATTAATTTTTGTTAACCATAATTTAAATTTTATTTCCAAACATAAACCAATACCTTTACAATTTATTCATAAAAAATATTTTGTCAGTGGTATTAATGGCATTTTAGTATAATAAAAATGTAATTTTGCTTCTACAATTTATAATTATGAATGATTGAGTACACTTATTATTAAAAAAATTCAAAAGGAACTAGTTGTAACTCATGTTTTTTTTTTTAAATTCAAACTTAGAAGGAATAACAAGTAATAATGTTATTATCAAAAAAAAAAAATGTTCCATAAACAAAAGCAAGTAATAATATATTTGTTATAAAAAAAGGATTTTTACATACAGGACATGAAATTTACATGAAATTTACACGAAATTACGCATTTCACCATCAATTTGTAAATATTACTACTATCACACCATATTTATTTCAATATTTTGCATTTCACATATTTCACAGAGCCGTTATAATGGTCAATCAGAGCCTATAAATGAATATGATGTGATAGTGGTAATATTTACGAATTGATGGTGAAATGTGTAATTTCGTGTAAATTTCATGTCCTATATTTAAATATCTCAAAAAATAATGCGCTAGAAAAGTAATACCGGTTATTACGTGCCCTTTTTCATTAATGGCTGTTTACATTTTTAAAAATATATATATAATAAAAATAAAATAAAGTAATTATGTTAGAATGAATAATTTTTATAAAATAAAATAAAATAGATTAATTATATTAAAAATTATATAAGATGAAAAATAAAATCAATTAATATTTTGCAGGTGCCAGACCAGACTGCCAGTTGACGCAGAATTACAGGAACGTTTACGCCGTACGCTAATGGAGTTTCATACGCAAAAGAAGTTACGGCGGCTACGAAAGAGTGAGCAGGAAACAGCAAATAAATCCAATCGATACTCGCCACGTTGCATTTCTCCAGGGGGTCTGACCGTTGAGTCATCCGAGGCAAAGCCGGTCAACTGGCCTAACAGGATTTTGGCGGGAAGTTTTCGCGGTTTCTGCCACTCAGATTTGGCGGGAAATTTGAAAGGTTGATCGATATTTCCCGCCAACTTCTATTCAAAGGTATCAGTCTATCAGAGCTACAGACGAGTCCAGCTCAGCTAATATTTTTATTTTAATTATGCTGTTTTATTAATTAAAAAAATGTGTTTTTAATTGTTTCCATACAATTAGCCGTCTATTTTTATTGTTTATTTTTTTTTCCATTCACACATATGTTTTTCATTTGAATTTTTTTCCTTATAAAAATTCCTTTCATAAATTATATATCTTTATAATTAAATATCTTACAACTCAGTTGATATTCCCTAACATATTTTTAATGAGATTCATATAATTATATATCTTTCAATTAATGTGATTATTTCTTTTAATTAATAGATTATTTAATAGACTCAATTAATTGAAACATTTTGTTCAGTTATTAGAGACGTCCTTTTAAAATTTTCTTTTAGTCTCTGTAATTTATGTTTCAAACTGTGTATATTTTATTTCAATTTAAAATAATTTATTAATAGAAAATTTTAAATCAATATGTAAATTAATTTACCGTGATTTTTAAGTTAGAAAGAAAACTTCAAACTATACTGAATCACTGATTCAAAACGATTAAAATAAATTTGTATTATATTAAAAATAAAATTTTCATTGTATAACAATATTGCGTATATAATGCGCAATAATTTAGTGAGAAACGATGGATATATTTTTCCGATCACCCAGTTCGAATCTCAAAGTATTACGGCGGCATATCAGAGCCGTTAAATTTTGACGCCAAAAGTTTCGCCACTTAACTTCGTCACTGTTGGGCGGCCTCCGCTTATTTCCTCTAATCCGTAATCCGAAGCTCTAGGGAAAGCGAAGGAGAAGAACGAGTGTATGTCGATTGAATACAGCCAACCATTTGATTCGCCTTCGCAGCTCCACTCTTCTTCATCTCCCTCCACTGCTCTGTTTCTCACTCCGTTCCCCATTTCCTCTCCCAGTGAAACAGAGCTGGAATTTTCACGGTAATTCAACTTTAGGTCTGTCAGAGATTTGGTGAAGTTTATTCGTTTTTGATCTGAATCTGCTTATCTGGAGCATGGGTTTTAGGTTTTTCGTTGCTTGTTCTCTGTTTTTGGAGCCAGGGCCAAGGAGAAATACCTCCTCCTCCCCCTTCGTCTTCTTCTTCTCCTCCTCCTCTATTTCTTGAGACGACGAGCTCTTCATCCTTGACGCAGCAGCGAGCCGCTTCCAACTTCTCTTTTTTTTTTACTTCCCAGAGAAAACTAATGGCGAGACTCGGAAGAAATCCCAAGAAGAAGAAGTCCTTGAAGCAGAACAGACCCAGCAGAATTAGAATAGTCTACGATGATCCGGACGCCACTGAGTCCTCCGGCGACGAGAGAGGAGTGAACCCACTGAGAAAACGCTCTGTTCTAGAGTACTTCTTGGTGGCTTCGCATGGTCTTTCGGCCTTCTCATCGGTAGCTTCCTTCCCGTCTATTTCCGGCCATCACCGGAGCACAGCGGCTGGATTTCGGCCATGGGTGTCGTTACAGGCTGATGAAACTGATGCGGGCGAGCCGTCCGAGCAGCTGATGGAAGGTGAGAGGTCCGGCAGCTGCTCTGCGTTCTCGGCCGCGGATGACGGAAACTTTGAGGACAGAGGATGTGAAGCTTTCATGAGCTTGTCGCCGTCTTCTGTGCTCGATGTTCCCGCCTGTCAGTCCGAGGTTCCGCCGGCGGCGATGTCGTTGGCAGTGGAGACGACGGCGATCGGCCTTCCGGAGCCGGCGTCGGATGACAGTTTTGGGTTATTTTGGTTCGAGTCATGCGTGAACCCGGTCGAGTGGGCCGTTGATTTCTGGTTCGGGTCCAGTACGGTTGAATGGGCCAGTACGGCCGAAGTTGAAAAATTCTTCGCTAATTAGCAATTACTTGTAAGTTTAACTTAAAAAGCCTAAAAGTTGAATTATTTCGGGATTAAAATTTTCACAAACTGTAGCATGCTTTCTTTTCCTCCAATCAATTAATTATTAAAAAATGCTTTGATGGTAATGAAAATTTTGATATTATTTGCTCTCTAACGTTTTATTCTTGTAAAAATTAAGTTTTTTTTTCCTGCTCAAAGATAATTCTACTATGCTTGCATGAGGATATATATATATATATATCTTATAAAATTATTAAATATTTATATTGTCAGTATTTGTGAATATCTTCCACAAATGCTACCTTCAAATTTTATACACATTTATGCACAGAAGTATTTTTATTTTGAAAGTATTACCATTTAAAAATATATAAAATGGGTACAGCGTTAACTGCAAGTAATGATATAAAATGCAAATATAGTATAGTTTTAAGTGTTAATTATATATATATATAATTACTTGATCAAGCATGTTATTTACCTTCCAACACCAAAACCCGAGTTAAATCATACCACTGTTTATTTTTGAAGAGAGAAACTATTTATTTGCGGCCAAACTAATCACAAACAAAATCAATTTATTGTTTGTAAAGCACATATCCAAAAGTTATGGAATTTACATAATTTATCCAAATACATTAAACCGCTTACCTTTTTTTTTTTGAAATAGTGCTTAATTTAACATACACTTTTTAAGACAATCCTCAAAAATCCTTAAAAAAAAAAGAAAACTAATTAGAGATTGTCATCTTGCCTCAAATATCACTCACTTATCCCTTAAAAATAACCCTAACTTCACCGCATAAAAACTAACTTTGATGAATAATTACAACCTGATATAAAAAAGGGATAATTACCTATATGTCACACAATTTAGTTTTATTTATACCTTACCCATTCATTCTTAGTTAATTACGCTATGCACATTCAAAACATTATAAAATCTTACATACACATATTTTAATTTATTTCTATTATGATGAGTTATCATAATTTTTAATAACCTAACTATAGTTAGATTATAAAAAATCTGAACAGTTCATCATATTATTTTAAGAATATTTAAATATATTTTATGTGAAAATCCTAAAACCTTAATGTTTAGGTGGCGGCAAAGAAATGAGACATCCACGATGTGAATTAATTTTAGGACAAATCAGCGCTTTAGTGTGGTATTGAGGAAGAGAAAAATATGTACCATTAATAGTAAAAATATAATTTTAATAATTTACTAATAGAATATTTTTTTTTCAAATAGATTTTGATTAAGTTTTAACTCAAATGTGTGTATGTAAGATTTTGTAATGTTTTGAGTGTGCATAGTGTAATTAACTAAGAATAGATGGGTAAGGCATAAATAAAATTAAATTGTGTGGCATGTAGGTAATTATCTCTATAAAATAATTAGAGTTATTTATCTACCCCGATTAGAGAATAAATTGTGATCACACAACAAAGTGAGAAATAAGAAAGAAATGTCTGCCTTTGAGATTCAATGAGTAATAAAAACTTGAGACATTTACCTGCATGCCACAAACTTTTTAAAATTACGCCACATTTTCTTCACAAAATTTACACTATGGATTGTGAAGAAAATGTGTGTGGTGTAATACATGAAGTTTTATGTGACATGTGGGTAATTATCCCTAAAAACTTTAAGAACACAGTTATCCAAAATAATTTACCGAATTCAGAGTTTTTGGTCTTCTAGAATGAAAAGTTTTTTTGATGTAATTTTCGAATACCTTACAATTAGAACTCTGAATTTAAACCTGGAACCAAATTGGGGGACCAAATGCAAGGATCCTCATCTTACATCACGAGAACATATTGTTCCGCAGCCGCAAAGATGACGAACGCATTCTTCCTGAAACGATGATACCATGGTAACTGAATTTTAGAATATAGAAGTAAAATCACAATGATTGGCTTGAAAAAAAATTCTGAATAATAAAATTCCCCAACTGAAAAGTTTGAAGCACAGATTAACATATTTTACTGACAGACTTCAGTTAGTAAATACTAACAGGTGATTTGATGAAAATGTGGAGAAAGACTTCAAAAATTAGGGATAACCACATACATGCTACTCAGCTTCTCACATATAACCCTATTGTTTTGTATTATATACTATGAGTGGAGGGCAAAAGACATCCTAGAGGGTGCAGTCGATCCTCTGTTAATATTGTGGAGGTTGTCAAATATGTATTAACACATAATGCGAATAGAATATTCCATAAAATTGTTTTTTTTCTTTTTATAGATATTCGTTAAAATTGTTACAATAAGTGATGGAGGGAAATCTTAATAATAGTTACAAGAATTTAGTAATCCCATATATAAATATGAAGAATCTGATATCAAATATGTGAAGCCAAATAAAAAGGGACGTGAAATGGTTCTACCTTCCAGTTCCATTTTATGAAACGTCAATAGGTACTGTTGTGCCATTAATGAAAGCAAGTTCACAAACCAAAGCAAGATGATCACTTCCCCATCTCTGCAAGATAACCATAATCAGTCTAGTGGGTCTATCCAAAAAAAAAAACAAGAAAACCATAATCAATCTAGTGGGACTACAATAAAAAGAGAAAATGTTCAAAACCATTTTCATCAACATCATTGTCATCAAGGGCTTAATCCTATGAATGTTTAATATTATAATATGAGGTCATATTTTAACAATAGATTTTGCCATCAAAATATATCATAGTTTATGACAGGTCTTAAGACTCACAGAATCATAGTGAATTATTGAATATGCTGATAACAATTAACGCAAATCTATGCCAGAGGTGCCAAACTTCTGATATTAAAACCCTCAAGCAATAACGGAAGAAAGTTGTGGACTGATCTGACTAAGTGGAGAAGCATGTGTTGTTAAACTTTATTGATTTTGATGATACCAATTACTTTAGTATTATTGAACTAACCTTTATCTTAAGTGTGCTTACAGGATAATTACTTCATTAGAGACAAAAGAGTTGAAGTCCAAGAGATCAAGAGGTATCAATGTAATTTTATTTTATTTCTCTAAGATATTAATGTAAGCATGTGTATATTAGCCAATATTTCTACTCGTGTTTTTCTGCTTGATTTTCTAGTTAAGAAAATCTTATTTTCTCTCGTATTTGCTTTATTTGGTTATTAAGCTAAAATCTCAACAATCTATTTATTTTAAGTAATTTGAATTGAGAGTGTAGCTTATTCAATTACTTATAATTGAGTAAATTGATTGGAGTTTGAAGCTTAACTCAAAATTCATAACTTATTATAAGTTAGGTTGAATGAAGGTTTAGTTTAAGGCAATTTCTTAAACTCTCATTTTTCCTACTGTTGGACTGAAGCTTACAATGCTATTGGTTGAGGGCAAAATTGCATTTTTTTTCCTTCTTCTACTTTGTTGCCAGGTGACAAGATAGTATTATCTTTTTTCAATGAACACTCTTTTTGAAAAAAACTTATTATATTATCTACCATGCTTATGATAGAAAGCCTACTTGGCTACTTGATATTTTACATATACTCTTTGTACTTTATGGCAGCCCATAAGCTATTAGATAATACTTGTATATTATCTAAAATAGTTTTATGAGCCACATTAACTCAAATGAGGTGCTTTCATTCCATTCCTTTATGTTTTGTGCTTTAAATTCTCCATGCTTTTTCGGCTTTCGTTCCTGTAAAAAGCTAGTGTGTCATGGTGAAATTCCTATTAAAAGAGTGTGGGAAGTGACTAGGGGGGAGCCAAACCACTATAAATCCCCTTACATTCTTGTTTGATATTGATCATAATTATGGTTAATTAAACTTGACATATTTTATCATAAATTTGATTTAAAACCTCCTCAAATTTAATATTTGCATGTAAAATTGATATAAATATATAAATCTCATTGTTGATTATTTTTGTTGCTCATTTACTGTGCTGCTGTTCAATTACTGAAATTAACCATTTGCTCTTTTTGTTTGTTTTTATGGCTTATACATTGTTTTGTTGTCCGATTTCTGAAATTGATTATCTGCACAGCTTTTTGTTATTTTTATTATATTTTTTAGTAAATTAATTTTAATTATTCTCAATTCAAGCCCCCCCCTTGGGAAGCCTTTGGGAAAACATGTGTGACAAGGCGGCCAGGAAAAATTGGGGGGAGGAGAGATGGGGTGGGGGTTACTGCAGGTGCATCTGTGACATCACTTGCACATATCAAGTAGCCAAGTAGGTTTTCCATAAAAACCAATTACTTTAGTATTATTGAACTAACTTTTGTCTTAAATGTACTTACAGGATAATTACTTTATCAAAGACAAAAGAGTTGAAATCCAAGAGATCAAGAGCTACCATTGTAATTTTATTTTATTTCTCTAGGATATTAATATAAGCAAGTGCATATTTGCCAAAATTTCTACTCATGTTTTTTTCGCTTGACTGTCTAGTTAAGAAAATCTTATTTTCTCTCATCTTTGCTTTATTTGGTTATTAAGCTAAAATCTTAACAATCTATTCATTTTAAATAATTTGAATTGAGTGTCGTTTACTCAATTACTTGTAAATTGATTGGAGTTTGAAGCTTAACTCAAAATTCATTACTTATTATAAGCTAGGTTAAGTGAAGGTTTAGCTTAACTCAATTTCTTAAACTCTCATTTTTCCTACTATTGGACTGAGCTTACAATGCTATTGGTTGAGGGCAAAATTACATTTTTGTCCCTCTTCTACTTTGTTGCTAGGTGATAAGATAGTTTTATCTTTTTTCAATGAATACTCTTTTTGATAAAAACTTATTATATTATCTCCCATGCTTATGATGGAAAGCCTACTTGGCACATGACCAAACGGTACATCTGCACCTAAATTATTGTCTCCCATGTGTGACAAGGCGGCTAGGAAAAGTTGGCTACTTGATACTTTACATATACTCAAATCAAAGTTGATGGTTGAGAATCAGAGTCAAAACTTTGGTTTGAGTCATTATGTAAATATGAAATTGTGCTTGTATAACAGTAGCATCGCATAGTAATAACTTGTACGCCATATAGCGCTCAGTGAGTATGCCCAAAACATCTCTATTTTTCACAGTATTACAAATAGAGGGTGACTAAACTTAATAGACGTCTCAAAGGCTTGTTATACATCTTTTTTCTAACTAGATGCATCAAAACTAGCCATATAAGTGGGAGCAAGAACAGACATTTCTTATATTAAAACTAATCCAAAATACACGAAATAAAGATCTCCATAACATCTAATACAATAAATAATTTAAAGAAACCCAGGATGAAACCGAATGAGACACACCTCACTTGGCAAACCTTTCAATTTTCTCAATGAATTTATTGGTAAAGTTTCAAGTACCCTCACAGGAAGAAGATCAGATGAATGCCTGAAAGTACACAATAATAGTCATCAGTAGATCCAATAAAAAAGATTACAAGCAGTAATTCAGAACTCTTCTGAACCAAGTCACCATATATAATCAACAGTTCCCATAAACTTTGAGTGATAGGAAGTCGCCAAAGGTTCACCATTGCTATCCCTGGTATCTGAAGTCCCCTGCTTCACAACAATAATATCACAAATGAAGAAAATGAAAATATTTATTCTTAAAAGATAAAGCATCAAGCTCTTAAAAATAAAAGAAACACTGATGCCAGAATATATTGCAAATTTTTTTTTTGTTTAACCAGCTACCAGACAGGTCTTGCTTAATTAAAGCCAGCTTCAAGAGCTACTACATATCTTCAGTAGGGTGAGATGAGAAGCACCCTTTATCATAGTTTTGAACTCAGCCCAAATATAAACAAGGTTAAATGCACATGGACATCAACCCATCACTTTTAATTGAAGTACTAGGCCATCACACCATCACTTTAATCAACAAGTAGACCAATGTTGGGAAATAAATTTTATATAATCTCTATAAATTTCTCTACTATATTTCCAATAAGTTGTACTAATGAATCACAAACTTGCCACAAAAAATCACACTGGGCAATATTGACCAACTTTATCTATGATTATAAAAACATCAAAGCAAATAGAAATATAGATGCACATCTTTCTATCACACCAACGCTAATGGAAAGAAGAAAAATAGAAAATGCCATTTAATTTATTACTTACGGGAACACCTGCATATGCACTGGAGAGTTTTAGAGGGCTCTGTAGAAGAGTACATCCTCTACTTCCACCTGCAATGCGTATCTCTTCCTCACTCCAACTATACCTTAGCACCTTTGTCATGCAAGGTTGAGCCCTGCAGCACAGACAAGAACTACTTTTATAATGTATATGAAAAAGATATGGAGATGGTGAAAAAAGTTATTAATGCCCAAATCAAAAGAACTCAAATAACCTTCACTACACAAGAAGCTACAAGAGGTCTGGTAAGGTAAGGAAGTGTCTCTAAAACACTTGCAACTGTTTGGGCACCGAGCCTCTTCCTCCCCCTTTACCAGCTTGACTAGAATGACCTTACAATTACATCTTTAGTGGCCAAAAATGTTGACTAGAATGATCTTCTGCACCATCTCCTATAGATCTCTCGCACCGGGACCTCCATCTGGCTCTTCTGCCTATCATCGCTTGCAACACCTTCCCCGTGTTGCTTGTACGATAGTAGGTACCTCGACTGTCATTGTCCCTTCTTACCTGTTTGTGCCGATATGCGTAGAATCCCTTGCCTTCACGCTTCTAGCATCGGTTTCGCTTTAGTTAACCTCAGCTTAGGTGCCTAACACTACTCTAGCCTTGCAGAACTACGAGTTTCTCCCGGCTTGTATCTCCCACATGGCGATCAAGCCTCGCAGAGTCGACCGTCCAGCTTCCAACCCTTGTGCAACAATCGAGCTCTACCGATTCGTGAGTTTTGTTCGATTTCTATTTCTCCGCCAACATGCTCATCACCTACTGCCCATCTAAACACAGTTTGAGCTAATTGGAGTCTTCTTCACTGCTTACTTCTTAAACACTACTGGGCCTAGCCACCCATTTAAACATCCTCCGAATCTTTATCCGAACCCTATAGTTCTGCATTATATCTACGCATGTGCTTACTAGGATTAATTTAAAAATTGAACCCCACCCTGACCCTTTTCACATTAGTTGTGTGAAACATACATCATTACCTATTACCTCTGAGTGTTTCGTTCCTGTGAGGGAAATGTCTTGTGTGATGTTCTACTCGTGAATATAACTCATGTATTACTAAGCAAGCCATGGCTTTACAACATAAATGTCATCCATTATGGCAAGGGAAACACTAGTCTTTAAGATCAAGGGCAAGACCATAAGGTCGTTTTCTTTTAAGCCCTTGAGAATTTTCTCCGTTCTAAATCATATTTAGAAATGAAACCTAATTCATCTCAGATGAAGTTACAATTGATTACAATTTCTATTGATACATATTCTTTACTTAATCCTTTTGAGGCGATTGAACTAAGAATACCTTATCCCTCCTTTTAAGGTTGATTGGCTTGGTTTTTGAAATATTAGAAGAGAGTTTTTGCATACAACAACAACAACAACAACAACAACCAAGCCTTAATCCCACTAGGTGGGGTCGGCTACATGAATCCTTTGTTTCCATTGCGCCCTATCAGTTACCAAATTCTTATCTAAGTCTAAGTAACTAAGATCACTCCTTATAGTTTCTTGTCATGTCTTCTTTGGTCTCCCTTTTCCTCTTTGTACATAGGCAAAATCCAATAACTCAATTTTTCTAACTAGAGCTTCAATCGGCCTACGATTTAGATGTCCAAACCATCTAAGCCGACATTCTCTAAGTTTATCCTCAATTGGTGCAACACCAACTTTCTTTCGGATATGCTCATTTCTCATTCTATCCTTTCGTGTATATCCACACATCCACCTTAACATCCTCATTTCTGTAATATTTATTTTATTTGTATGTTTCCTCTTTGCAGGTCAGCATTCTGCACCATATATCATCGCTGGTCTTACTACAGTTTCATAAAATTTACCCTTAATTCTGGATGAAATTTTTCTATCGCACAACACACCAGAAGCATTTCTCCATTTTACCCATTCTGCTTGAATCCTGCTAATAACGTCATTATCTATTTCGCCATCATTTTGTATAATTGATCCAAGGTATCTAAAGCGCTCACTCTTCTTGACAATTTGATCACCAATTGTCACATCTCCAATATAACTATTTCTTTCTTGACTAAATGTGCACTCCATATATTCAGTTTTTGATCTACTGAGATGAAAACCTTTAAATTCTAGAGCATTCCTCCAAAGCTCTAGTTTCGCTTTAGCTCTCTCTTTAGTTTTCTCAACAAGAACAATGTCATCTTTGGATATAAATTCTAATTTTATTTTATATATGAAAAATGTTATTCCTACACCATTTGAAGTACAAATACCTATCGTAGTTACTAATTTAAGAGAATTTAGTAACATAACCCCTGAAAAACTTCTTGATGAGCTGCCTCCTATGTAGGAGATTTAATATACTATTGATCTTATCCCGGGGTCTCATCTCTCAAATGTTCATTTTATAGGATGAATCCAATAAAGCATGCCAAATTGAAGAAGTAGGTAGATCTCCTTGTACTTTCAGAGATGAACTCCTTAGGAAGAGTTTCATAAAGTAAAGCCCTACCCCATGTGTAGTTCTAGTATTACTCATGCCAAAGAAAGATGGATCCTGATAAATGTAAATATACAATAAGGCTATAAATAAAATCAAAATCAAGTATAGATTTCCCACACTTGGGCTTGATGACATTAGATCTAGTATCTTGATCTAACTACTTTTCCAAGATAGACTTACAAAGCGGTTACCACCAAATTAAGATTTGTCTAGGTAAAAACCCTTGCTAGTCTATATGAATGCCTAGTTATGCCATTCAATTTATCAAACGCACCCAACACCTTTATGCTTTCAATAAACAAACTTCTTAGGTCATTCTTTGGTAAGTTTCTAGTAAATTATTTTGAAGACATTTTAGTTTTTAATGTTGATGAGAATCCCCACTTGGAGCATTTGAAGTTAGTTTAAAAGAAGCTAAGATCATAAAAATTATATGTAAATTTGAAAAAATATTTGATTATGCAATGATAAATAAATTTTTTGAGATTCATAGTATATGCTAGTGGCCTTCAATGAGACCCTAATAAGATTAAATCTTTACTATAATGGCTATGTCTTCAAAATATTATTATGGTTCGTAGTTTTCAGTCTAGCAATAGCTTATAGAAAGTTCAATTCTTTACCTGCATCCATCTATAATATGAGAACTCTTGCTCACTTATCATTATATCTGGGCACCGTTGTAGATTGCATATTTCTCATTGTATTCAAGCAATACAATGCTTCACTTCTAGGGAACACCCTAGCTTTAACGCAGTTTCTTAAAAATTCATGTCATGGTTGCTTCGACAAGTTTTACATTAGTTGTTGACTTCTTAATGCAACTCTTGGCATTTCTCATTTAGAACTTGGGACTCGATAATAACGCACTACCTTTCAGCATATAAAAAGAATTAAATGAGGAATATCTTGAAAGTTCAGGCTGGTATCTCCCGCCCTCCTTCCAGCCATTTTAAGGCACGAAATACTGAAAAGTGCCTTATTTAATAGCCTAGAACCACTAAGGGCACATTCCAACTATTTCTCCATGAGAATTGAGTGAAAAGCTGAGGAGAAATTCTAGCCTGCTTTGAGTTCTATAGATGCTCTTCTAGAGTCTAGGGTCTTTCTTTAGTTTTCTTTGGAATTTTCTTTGATCATTCAATGTTTTTAGAATTTCTAGGGTCTCCCGCCCCACCTCTTGTTCAAAAATAATGAAAAAGCTCATGTTTCAAAAAAACATTTTCAAAAAATAATGGAAAGAATTTTTCAAAAATTCAAAGAAAAGGAAGAATCCCTTGTCTATCATGAAAAGGCTCACGTTTCAAAACAAAATAATGAAAATAAGTTTTCAAAAAAAGAAAGAAAGAATACCTTGTCCCATCATTATAAGGTGTGCATTTCTCTAATGTTGATGGAAATTCTATCTGACCAGATACTTGCTTCCTTCCATACATTAAGATGTTCAGCTGCAAAATATCAGTATTGATATCAGAAATCAAATACATGGTGCCAATCAAATATGGAAAGATGGCAATCCAAATCTTACCTCAGATGAAGATATAAACCTGTAAATTGCACTCTGGATTAAACAAACAAGAATGACACCAATTAGCAGAAGATTTACAGCATAAAATTCTGAAATCCAGGTATTTTGAGTTAATTATTCTGAGATTAGAAGCAACACCTGTGGCATGCTATTTAAATCACCACAAAGTACAACAGAATTGTTGTCCCATTTTCGAGATATCATATTTGCTCTCTCAAGGAGAATTCGTATCTAGGAAATAGAGAAAAGACGTTATACAAGAAAATTGCCAGTAATATATATCACCTGACACCAGAAAATACCTGTCCTAGCTTAATATCGCCACGATTTGGATTGAAAAGAACATGAATGTTACCAATCAGTAGAGTCCGACTGAACCAGAGCAAGAAACTACACCAATGTTAAACTATGTTCCTAAAACGATAATCTTGAAGCTCTAATAATTTACTTCAAGAGGTCCAAAGAGACTATTGATGAACATAAAACATGGGAAAAAAACAATACAATTTATTGTATGAACAGATTTGCTTCCCTTTCCACTTACAAGTAAAAAGGAATTACATCTTGCCACAAGTAAAAACCTTCAGGATATAAGACAGCGTAGTGGTAGAGCACTCACCCAGCCAATGAAGAATTTACATCCTGACTTGTTGAATGATTTGAATGGTCAGCAGACACCTGAACATATAAAAGATGGCTTATAGAAAGCTGATCTATAGAAAGCTGATCTATAGGCATCACCTATGAAGCACGGACACGACACGGGGACACGGGATACGACACGACACGACACGGCGATACGGTGATTTTCCAAAATATAGGACACAGACACGGCATGACACGCCAAATACAATAATAAAATTAACAATTTATACTTAAAAAAATATATAAAACATGATACAAACTTAAATTTTTAAGTATAAACAACTTGTAAATAGTACTGAAGTATCATAAAATCAAGATGAGAACTTGAGAACAAACGCCGTCGATATTAAAAAGATTTGAGAAATAAATTTAGTGTTCACTTTGAGTAAAAGAAAATACAATTTTGCTTATTAGGACAATCACAGTGAGCACGATAATAAGAGAAAGTAAAAGCTATCAGTGTTGAAGATGAAAGAAGAATAAATGTGAAGCTAGAATTCTAAACTTTTTGCGATTGGATCATTTTCGAAAGACTTAAGGGCAACAAAAAAGGAAGAAATTTGATTTAACTTGGATAACTTAGAATTTTGACTTATATTGGGTAAAATTTATGAAATATGAGTACAATACGATGATACAAATACGATACAATACTGATATAGCAATATGACAAATTTAAAAAAAGTACGATACAGATACGTGAGGATACGGTTGTGAAACACTTTCAATTCTAATATTCGTATTTGCATTGGATATGAAATAAAGTTATTTTTATAATTGAAATTTTGTTGAGCAAAAAAATTGACTTCAACCAAACAAGGCCTTAGAAGTGTCTTAGAAGTATCCTAAGGTGTCCTGAAGTGTCCTCACGTGTCCAAGAAGTGTCCTTTAATTTTTTTTTTATATTATTTTATTAGGACACGCCACATGGCGTGTCCGACACGGTGTCCCCGGGTGTCCTCGCATGTCCCCAAGTGTCCGTGTGTCCGACACGGACACGGCATGGTTCTTGAAGTGTCCATGCTTCATAGGGCATCACTTACGTATTATGCCTCATCCACTTATGCTTGAAAAATAAAATGCATCGTTTCAAACTATGCCAAACATTTAGGTTAAGTAAATGGATTAAACAGCAGCAAAAATTTTCAACAGAGTTTTGGCAATGTACATACAAACATTTCAGAAAATGATAGGGAAGTAAGTGGAGATGAAGAACAAAAATGGTGAGTCTGGAAGCACCGAAGCATGGTATGGAGGCACATGCTGCCATTCATTTACTATGTCAATATTTTTGAAGTGCTGCTAGACAAACAATTTTAAATACGAACTTAATATAGGGAGGCCAATTTAATTTCAATGAATCAGATAAAGGATTTAAGAAATTAAAATCGAATTTTCACAAATTTATTATCAATAGTAATTTTCTCCCAAATAAAACTTTAATATCTTTCAATTCGAGCAATCAATTAGTCATAATGAGCAAATAATTTTAATTAAACTAATAATCAAGAAACAATTTGGAATGGTTGGAATATGCATTATCCAGAAAAATTAAAGTCGAATCCAAGTTAGCACGTTTAACTATGGAATTTTCATCATTGGTCTCACGATTTTGCCCTAAAAGGTGCTTCAACATTTGGGATCACAATGCTTCTTCAGCCGTTTGTCATCACAGGCCCACCAATTTCCACTTGGTTTGTTCTTAAATTATACCGTGCCGTGGGAGGTTGACTCTAATATCATATTGTAACGTCTCGTATCCCAAATATAGAGAATTGCGTGATCTGAGTACTTCCCAAGAGGTTATCACCATAACACTGTAACTCAAGTACGTTTAACTGCCGAGTTCCTCCTATCCAAAAGGAAAGAAAAAAAGCGGAGTTTGCATTATTAATCTCATAGTTTTACCCCAAAAAGCGCATTTACTATTTGAAATCATGTTATTTACTTATACAACTTATGACTCTCCTCCATTTTCGATGTAGTATAATTCATTCTTGTGCTCCTCTGGTGAAAACACGAATAATCATAATCTAATGGCCATGATGATATTATAATTTAGGTTCAAATTGATTAAATCTAATTAGAGTTTTTTATATTAATTATACTAGATTTGGTATAATTCAATGAATATTTAGAGCTGATGTGGGAGATTTGAAGGTTTACCATATTTGAAACTGATTTTATTTTATCATAATAGAATTAATTTATATTTGTTTCAGATTTATTTAACATTTCATGTTTAGCATTTAGTATTATATTTTTAAATTTTTCATGAAATCTCTTTATATAAAGAGATCGCCTAGCATTATATTGCTAATTGTTATTGAGTAATGAAATGAGTTAAGTATTTTCTGAATGCCTAGATTCGGGTGAAGGTGCCGATATTTTGGTGAAAAAAATGATAGGGAGCTTTTGGTAAGAATCCTCAAATAGTTTAGTTAACTACTTTTATTTTAAAAAAACTCTTCCCATCTTTTATTGTCTCTCCGAACCACTCGACTAGTCTCCGCGCACTTTCCCGCCTCTAATGAGCGTCGGTCTCCAACGCTTGCTGGCCTCCGTTGGTCGCCTTCCTTCGACGCTCTCACGCCAACAATCTGAGCCTCTTGACTCGTCTGGCTGCTCTCCTTCCACTTCGACTGATTTGTGCAGCTTAAAGAATCAACGTTTCCCAAAGAGCAGAGTAGGTATTAGTGCTGAACCACCCAAAAATTTTGGTGTTGTTTTATTTACTTTCGTGTTATCTTGATTTCTCCATTTAGATTTTATCGTTTGAAAATTTTGTCAGATTTATCAATTAGATCCAATTTAACCTCCTTTTAGGTGTGCTAGACTTAACATCCCTAACACCTCCTTCAAGAATATCAATCCCTACAGGAGTCAAACTAACCCCATCAAAAATGAAATCTCACTCAAACTCAATTTCATTAATGATAACATTTGCAAATTTCATAATCTATTTAATGAAAGAATTAAACCCATATTGAACCAAATAATGGATATTAGACTTAACATATTCATTATAATAAATAAATAAATAATTCAACTAATTCAAAGCATGACAAGTTATGTATAATAAAATAAAATTAAGATAAAATTTGCAGAATCTATTAAGGCATCATGGTGCATGATTTGATCTGAGCCATTGATCAATAGGATTCCCCTATCACAATGGTAATGTTAGAGAAACCCTTCACTATGAATCATGAAAATACTTTTATGGCTGAGTTATGTGTTTGCTTGCAAAGATAACAAAGTTAAAATTAACCTTAAATGATGATATGGATGTTTTCAAAATTGTGTATGGAATGAAATAAAATTATTTATTACATTAGGATATGTGTAGAATGTACAATTAGTTAATTATTATTTTGGTATGCATATAGAATGTGAAAAAATATTAATTTTTTATTTTGAAATATGTGCATGATGTGAAAAATATATTTAATCATGATATTTGTATATGATGAGATGTGTCAAGTTAATGTACACAATATTATTAACTTTAATTTTGCTAAACAAACACATAAAATGTAAATTAAATAAGTATGAAACAAGGAGAATGACTTCTAAAATAGAAGGCTATGAAATTTCATATTTTTTAAAATAATATAATAAAGAAGTTTCCTTTTGCATTGGTGACAACGCAGATACCCAGAAAAAATATCAATTTTACAATGTGACCTATAGAATGACTCCAGTTTATTAGGATTTTCAAGTCCAATACACAAAATCAGTAAAAATTGTTAACTGTATACGATAATTTAATCAGAGCTTCTTTATGTTAGGAGGGTTAGAGAGAGAATAAATTCATATAAGAATTTGATGTGAAGTAATTTTAATGCAGGAAGAAGTATAAGATGTAAAATAAAGTTGATTTTAATATCAAAATTTATGTTAAATGTGAAATAGAGCTAATTTTTAATGTTAACATTTGTGTGCGGGGTGAAAAAAAAAATTACTAAGATTTGTGATAAATTTAAAATAATATTTAAAAAAAATTGATGCGGGACAATATGCAAGATACAATCCAGATTAGAGATCAGTAAATAATTAAAACGGATGAGCATAAATTGGTTCAAGAATATCTCTAATGATAACTATGTGATAACTAAGAAACTATAAATATGAGAAGCAGATCAATTTTAAATACCTAGAAACAAGTTCAAATGATATCTAATAAATTTATCAAATGATATTGGACAATTATATCTCAACAGGTCAGAGCCAGGGTACGCAGTAAAAGGTTCTCACAATAAAATATTACCCAGCAGCAATTGAGTCGCACAGTAATGTCTAGGTCACACAGGTGAGCAAATCAAACAATCCCAATAACAAACACCACTACAAGATCTCGCAGATATTTGAAATATTTAGTTGATATTCAGATTTACCTCAAGTCGAGATTCCATTATCACTAGGATAAGTCAAAACGACCCAAGCTGATGCTGCCGCGGTAGACGAGTGCCGAGGCAAAATCGCCCAAGCTGAGCGAGCAGTGAAGAGGTCTAAGGCAAGGTTGATGGAGCGCGTCGCCGTAGTGCACGGGCAGGGAGACCGTCAATCAGCAGAGTGGAGGAGGCAAAGTGGGGCGACCGGAGGAGCGATGTCGAGGTGACCGGCGTCGCCGGTGGCTAGCGGATCGGCTAGAACGGAGGCGGCGGCAATCTAGCGCCTGTAGGTGGTACTCGGACTTACGAGGGCGTCAAACGGCGGAGCAGAGGCGGCAGAACCCCGCTATCAGAGCGACAGAGGCGTCGCCGGAGGTTGGCGAGCCGTCTGGGGCGGAGGCGGGTGGAGGCGCGGCGGTCGGCGGGCGAGATTGGCGGCGCTGGTAGAGCAACCGCGGGCGACGCGCCAAGTCGAGCTCGGCGAGGGGCGCAGCCAGCAAAGGAGTGGGGCGACTGGAGGAGCGACGGCGTCGCCGGCGCTCGCCGATGCTTGTCGGGCCGACGGTGGTACGAGCGACGCAGGCGGAGCGGCAGGGCGGGCGATGCGGGTTCCCGAGCCGGCAGAGAGGGAGGAAGAAGATTGAGTATTAGGGCTGGGAAATTTCGTCAAGGGGCCTGGATTTTGGTTGAGATGAAATCGTAGTTTAAAGGCAAGAAAAGTTGGGAAAATACCTTAAATTTCGTTAAGGTATTTAGGGATTTTCACCCAAGGCCCCAACCTTTCCCTTCACCGGGATATAACACACAATATTCAAACTCAAAATGATTTCATTCCAGGATTAAGAAAAAACAGTACAAGTTCTTACCCTTATATATGCGATTACAATCGAATTTCAAATTGCAGAAATAAATGCGAAAATAAAAACTGATTAAAATATGCCAAATGCGAATAACTAAAAATAGAAAAAAATAAACGAGATCCGCCAAAAATTTGGAATATTTCCATTCAAATCAATAAATTGATTTGAATGGGGATTTCCAATCCACTGATCAGCCACCAATCGTGCCTGCTGCCAAATCTGCAGATCAATCCTCCATCCAGATCGACGTCACGTGATGAGATCTCGGCCGTCGAGTGTAGACTCTGCCTGAAATAAATGGACGGTTCGATGTCGTTGTGTCCCCACCAAAAATGGATGCATTCTTTTAGTGCCTTGAACCAAACAAGACTGAGCCTTTAAACCTCTCTTTTACAAGAATACAGCATGATTCAATCTTCTCCTAGTAATTCAGTTGTTAGCAGTTATAAAGATGTCAATATTTCTAATTAAAGTTATACTAAAAAAATCAAGGTTCCAGCATGCTGGAAACGTCATTACTGCATGATATATTCTTAAGACAAGACAGCTGATTTAGAATAAGCCAAGTCAAAAATCTTCACTTACCTTTTATTTCTAGACTAGATAAACCTTCTACTAGCAACCACCACATAAAATGCTGCTTGTACAAATTGTGATTCACGTTTACTTGATGAAAAGGAAATAGAACATTGATTTACCAAATGAGACTAGTGTCATTGGCATTAAGGAGATCAATACAAGAAGGTACAACAGAAATCTATTACACATTACTATTCTATTCGATTGCACTAGACTACTAGAGATTCAATCAAAAAATATAAAGCATACGTAGTACCTGAAAAAGACAAAGCTGGGCAACATTGTCTCTTAAGCCATATTTTTGATATTCAATGCTTTCTTGATGTAGAAGTGAAAACCTGCTCAGTATATCCGCTAACAGATAAAGCAAAATGTGCAAAGTTGTTTAAATGAGCATGGAAGCCTTTGCTGACTGCTTCCACAAAAGTGTTTACAATAAATGTCTTGGAGCAAACAATCAGGAAGCTATAGTTCTCTCTTTCCATGTACGATAAATTTTTCAAGCAACTTCTGTAACTATTATATGCAATCTAGCAAATGATTATTCCAATGTGAGAAGAAAATATGAGAAAATACTGTGAAAACTGAAGAAGAGGGTTGCAGGGAGAAGTAAATTTACTCAATAAACTAACAGAAAAGTGCAGTTTAACAATTTACTAGCTATGCCGTTTATGTAGAAAAGTGTGACAAGGGCAGGACGGCAATGTGTTTGGGGAGTTACCATAAAATATACAGCATAGAAAAGATCAGCATTTCATTTCCCAAATACCATCATGTTCCTGTAGAAAGGCTATAGCTATTACCTGTCTTTCTTCCAAAATATAGCACATCCATCATTTGCACATCCAGTACGGCCCTAAAATAGGATGTAAAAAAAGGTCAAAACTGAACATTTTCCGTAAATTAAAGAAAGAATCATTCATGAAACTTAAAGAAGCACCTTATAAGTGCCAGTATAGCCATCATTGCGTAGAAGAACAGCCAAATCATCAAAGTTATCAACTTCCTGCCCAAAACATTACTTCAAGTTATAAAAAGAAGATGATTCCTAGCAGGTTTTTTCATTCCTAACCAGAAAAATGCAGCACTAGAGCTAACAGGCAATGCAAATAGAAAATTACAAAAAGCAGCAGAAAGGAATCTTGGTAATGAGAAAAGTGGGCAAGCAAGAAAGAAAACAGTAAAATAGCAACAAGAGAGCCGTTGGACAGAATGGAATAGAGGATGCTTGCTTGGATTTGCGTTTATCCTTTTTTTTTAAATTATCTGTGTTCTATGTGTGAGTTGCGAAGTTTTTCTACCCTTCTCTGATTTCTCAGGTGAGCATCGACTTAATTAAGCTCATATTCACTCTTTGATAGTTGAAATGGCCTTTGGCATACCATTAGGCTGCCAAAATTTTGCTAGAAATCTTCACCTGACTACACTTGTCGTCACCAGCAACTTTAGTAGCTGGCCTTCTGCATATGCACCTCCTCCACATGCACAGAGAACTAAAGAAAAATTAAATGAGTTAATGGAATCAATCTGACCCGTTACCTAATCCATGCCCATTCCTAAAAAATATTTCTTTCTTTCTTTATTTTCTTTTTAACATAAATTTAAAGTGATGTATATATATTATTTAATATTAAAAATAAAATAAAACGGTGATATAATATATAAAATTTAAATTCAATATATAGGTAAAAAATCTGTATTTAAATATAAAATTTAAACTAAAAACTTATGTTTAAGATTAAACAATACACATATATTATTATTTAAATCAAAACTTAAGATAAAATATGATATAGATTTACAACTTCGACGATTCTAAGCTAGCTTCACTTCGATGAGCACTAATGAAAAGAATATCATATGTAAAAATCATGCAACGTATGTTATCTTAAATATCTAGTTAAGGCATTCATAACAAAAGCAAAAAGAAATTAACTCAAAGCTAGGTCATAGTATAATCCAACTATAATGAAAAAATTCTTAATTAAACCTCCTTGTGTACAAATATAATAAATCTCGTTTTTAAAACTCTCCAAAATACTTCTCTTAAGGCTTTATCATAAGCTTTTTATAAAGTAATAAAAATAAAATGTAAATATTTCTTGTCTCCCTAAGCTTCTCTATTAAATTTTTCAATAAAAGAATAGCTTCCATAATAGATCTATTAAGCATAAAACTGAATTAATTTTGTAATATTCTAGTATCATGACGTAATTTATACTCGATCACCATCTTTTAAAATTTTAAAGTATGAATCATTTATTTAATTTCTTTATAGCTAACACAATCATGTACATCGCCTTTTTTTTTGTAAACAAGTACCTATATATTCTATCTTTATTCATTAAATATTTTTTTAATATTTACAATTATATTAAACTGCTTAGTGAGCCAAAAAATTCCAACTCTTATGCATTTCAAATTTTAACAATCTTTTAAAATAGCTTTTTACAATATTATTTTAAATCTATGGACTATAAAGCACGAATATAATACGACGATACGAATATGATATGATATGAATACGACGATACAACAAACTAAAAAAAAGTAATATACAAACACATCAGGATACAGCTGTTATGTGTATATAATACGTCATATTCTCATATTTAAGGCATAATTTTATACTAGATGAGAATGACTTATGCATCTTGTCACTATAAATTTTAAAAATATCTTTTAAATTTTCTTCAAAGTAATTACATTTTCTCAAATATTTTTGATATCACTAAAAATAATAGTATAAACAATTCAATTTGAAAAAATAAAAATATCCTTCAACAACATCTTGTCACTATAAATTTTAAAAATATCTTTTAATTTTTTTTCAAAATAACTATATTTTTTCAAATGTTTTTGATATCACTAAAAATAATAGTATAAATAATTCAATTTGAAAAAATAAAAATATCCCTCAACAACTATTGAATTTTAAAAAATCTTAAATTTAAAATAATATCATAAAACTTGTTTAATTGCTTCCCAATCTATCAAATTATTTAAATGAAATGAAAGTTTAAATATATATTAGTAAATTAATTTCAGTTTTAATTTAAATCCGACTTAAATCAATTAGCTCAATACCAAATATACTGACCTGATCAAAATAAATATATTTTCTTTCTTCGAGTCTCTGATTAACTACATAGATACAATAAAAAGGCCAAAATCTTATTCTTTTCACAATATGAGCTTAATTAAGATTAAAAAAACTGTGATTGACGTTTAATAGAAGAAAAGACAGTATCAATTAATGTAGAAAAAAACAAAAACATATGAGATTAGCATGCAGCTTGCAAATACCAATCTTTTTCTACTATTGAAATATTAGCATGCATAAAATTTTTTGCGATCTCAATTGCGTAGGCTAGTATATTTTTCTCAATTTTAAATATTTAAGTTTATGCATGAGTTGTGTTTTATATATGAGATTTTTTTATTTTTATTGTGTGGGCCAAATCGACAGCTCTAATATTTTTTCTCTAATTAGTAGTATCAGAAAGTATCGAATAAGTGTTAGGCAAGTATCAAATTTTTTAAAAATAAAATTAAAATTGATACGCCATGTAACGTATTGGTGGCGGGGAGCATCAGTATCTGATAATGATACGATACGAATATATTAAGCTTCACGAAGCATCGGTATTTCATAGTTTGTGGATAACTCTTAAGATATTAATGTGAGGAGCTCTTTGACAGCCATCTTCAAGAGAGTTAGGGATATACAATATAACCTCCCGTTCAATATCATCTCTGAGTCTGTTTGTTTGTAATGTTAAATTTAACAAGGTTAAAATTAAACTTGAATAGAGATATTTTTTTACTGAAAGTTGTGAATGATGTGAAGTAAAATTAGTTATTATGATGGAGTGTGTGAAGAATGATATAAAGTTAGTTATTATATTGAGATATGTGAGGGATGTGATATAAATTAGTTATTATTTTAGTAATGTATGTAAGATGTGAAATAATGTTAATTTTTAATATTAAATTTTATGTGATGTGATATGCCTGGTTAAAATTAAACCAGATTAATTTTAAACGAGCAAACAAATAGGGCCCTAGACTTGAAATATATATCTCAAGTGTATGGCATGGTTCCTCTTGGATATCCAATTGCATTACAAGCTCATCAAATTTCTATAAATATATATATGTATTAACAATAGAAGTTTGACAAAGAGCAAGGAATTGATGATATAAGCAGTTCATGTAGTAGGTTGGAAGATACTTTTCGTTAAGTTTTTATTTCATAACCTCCTACTGTGTAATTGTTTCCTAACAAAGATGTTTTATTCTCAATTCTAAAGAATACCAATACATTCTAGTGGGAATAGCTAATTTCATTTTAACAAATCTCACTCCTAGCAGTCATCCTTTACCAATCCAAGTAATCTTCTAAACTATCAATCTAGTAAAAAAAAATAACATGATCTAATTTTCCTTCAAAGCCATTGATGTCTACCTTTAGTCTTTTATAACTATCATCTTCTAAGGAAATTCATCTGGTTTAATAAGGTCTTTTAAGTATTCTCTAACCCATGTCATGAAAAGTCAAATATGAATTAGTCATTAAATACATCCTCAGAATGAATACCTCCTTGTTAGTGGTTTTATATATAGCAATTGGTTAGTAAATATAGAATGTGGTGTAAGAAGAATACCCTGAGCTAACCTTATATTTCATGAGGGTTAATAGTGTCTTGCATGGGTGATTTACCTAATCTTTTTTGAGCATCATGCTGAATTGTTTCTGAATCAAATTATATTTTCTATTAATTGTCTTTAAAAGTTTCTGAATGGGACTTCGTTGTTGGACAATTCAACAAACTTTATAAATGATAAGTCTAGAAGTGGAAGTCTCTACCTTTTTTTTTGGCCATAACAAATGGCAAACGAAATGGAATGCAAATAGTTGCTCAAAATTGACACAAATAATATTAATGAGCATATCTATCACTGTCCTTGCTATAGGATAAGACGGTTAGATTCTCTATGAAAAACAAGAAAAAAATTTGAGATTAAAGCTGTAGAATGAAAAGAATAAGAAATTGACTGAGACCCCAGTGATAGTAGTAGCAGAACATTGTTGACCGAGTGAACAAAAATATTAACAGTTTCAGCAACTAACCCCTCAAAAGAAAACAGAAGTTTAAATGTCAGAAAGATGCTGGTTTTGGATTTGTTTAGCCTTAGGAGTCCAGTAGTGGCAGTAGAAAACAATAACAGGTACAAGCACAACAACCAGAAAAGCAAAGACATTTTCTTAATAATTTCAAGCATGTAAAAAGGGAAAACATAGACAAAATCTTGACGTAAGAAGTATTTAAAAAAAACGAATAGTACTTAAGTGCAGGCCAACTAAAATTGCTATTAAGTGTTCAAGGCATACATATTAAATATATGAAAAAAAATACAGGTGACTGGACCACTGTACCGTGAGAACTCTAACGTGTTTCAATGTTTATTGTAACTATGAACTTCTAAAAAATCCATCAGATCAAACATTTTGCAAAAGCATGCAGGTATCCATTGCAAGTTTATAAATGACTAATGTATAGCAGCATTGCATGTCCATAAATGCGTCACAAACAGATAAACAAAATCGAGCAACTGGAAGTAAGCCAAATCAAATATATGGTACCATATTTAACAAAGCAAACCAGCAAAGATAGCTCTTCTTGCATTGAAAACATGCAAATACAGGAGAGGAAATGTGCTTAGACTGCATCTACCAAACATGAAAGAAATGATAATGTCATTTAGCTTACTTGGAAGCACAATATGCTTGGACAATATAACTTTAGCTCTTTGCAAATGCGCATCTTTCTCTTTTCCCAACTAAGATGTTCAGCAGAGATGTTACAATATAGGTCTGAATGCTTTGAAACATTATCGTCTCCCAATATGTTGTAAGAGACGATGACAAACCTATCTGTGAAGTATGGTTGTTCAGCTCATATCATTTCCATGCACAACATAATCAGGTAGAATTATTAAGCTGACTATATGACTTCAACTATAAACAGTAAAAAAGAAAGTAAAAAAGCTGAATCAAAATGCACCAACAATGGCATGCTACTCAGTTCAAAAAAGGTTTGTCAATGTGTCTTCACTGTAACCCTCTGAACTGTAAATATCCAGCACAGTAGAACAATCCAAACAATATGCCCTAAAACCACATATACCAACAGCATCATACTCAAATGCATATAAACATGAATTTCTGAACTAATACTCATAAGAGAATTCGATGGTGGTGTTGCAAGTCAATTTCTTTGCCTCCTTGTATCTCCCAGACTCGTGCTTCTTTAGCCTCGTTGGAGAGCAATCCATGTCTACGTTGCAAAGGTGAACAACACAAAGAACATGACCTGTCAATAAGGTCTCTTGATGAGGGGAGAAGAAGAAGATAGTCGATGAGGTTTCTTGATCAATAAGAATAAGGGAAAGGGAGGAGAAGAAAAAGACAACAAAACAAAAAAAATCCATTCATCAACTGCCCCACTTATACAAAATGGTCCTGCTTATATAGAGGAATTTAGCTACATAACCCATAATTGGCTACAAAAAGAAAATAATGAAGTTGATTGACAACACTCTCCTCCCCCTCAAAATTTCCCGTCCTCAAGGGCTGATACCAACAAATGGTTGAGGATGTCAATAGTCGCCATGATTAACATGCAACATGCTGAAAAAAGCCAATGAACAAGATCCGTCTGCATTGTGTGGCCACAATATAGTTATATAACCTTCCAATAAGACTTTCTATCAAATTATCGTGTAATAATCTTGACGTAGGAGTGTGCCACTGAGCTACTGCAGTATTAGAATTTCGGAATTGCTGAAGCATCCTCCTTATATCTCCAGCCCCCTGAAGCATCAGTGGCATAACCAATAGATCATAAACCCATGGAAGGGTTTTATCCTGTGAACTTTTCTTCCGTTCAAGTACAAAAGCTTTTGTCAAACAGGGCATGGAAATGAAACAACAGTGAAAGCTAATCTTGCAATTGCAGCCTTACAGATTGGCCCCTGGTCCCCTCAGAACCCAGAATTGAATAGACATTAGCATCCAGGTGCAAGGTATGCAAGATAAAATAAAATGATAGGCTCCAATATCAAAATTGATGCAAGACAAACACGGATATAATGTTCTGATACTAAACTTGAAACGGGACAAATAGAGATGAGGTGTGACATTTTGAGAACAGTAAATTTAAATAATAAATTATCCCAAACAAAAGCAACAATTGTCTAAAAGTTATATATGAGATAATTAAAAGAAATTTCAAATCCCATGAATAAAAACAGTTTAAAATTTAAATTAAATTAGATCCATGGTATTTATGATCTATCAAATTAGATTAGGGTGTCAAACTAAATTCAATAAATTAATTAATGGTTTTAGAAAATAAATTGAGTTCCTCTCAAAATATTAACAAACAATAATTCACTTATACTAAGATTGTAGCCAAGGGCTACACTTAGATATATAACATAGACTATGAATAGTTTTTGTCTAATAGCAAGCATAGCTTCAATGCATTTACTTCTTACTCCAGTAGCAGTTCCTCAAGGGCATTTACATCAGCTTGATAATAAGGAATGTATATCTTCATGAAGACTTGAATAAGAAAGTTAATATGGAGCAACCACTTAGAATTGTTGCTCATCTGGAGTCGGCACTAATTTGTATGCTAAAAAAATCACTATATAGTCTAAAGCAATCTCCACATGTTTGGTTTGGTAAATTTAGCTCAGCTTTAATTTAGTTTAACATGTCCCACAGCATGTTGGATGACTTAGTATTCCACAGAGCATCAGACTCTGGAAGGCGTCTATGTGGATGCATCATTATCACAGGAGATGACACAGATAACATCTTTAAGCTAAAAAGTCATTTATATAAACAATTTTAGATCAAGGAGTTAGGAGATATGAAATGATTTTTAAGCATTAAAATAGCCCGGTCAGAAGGAGTCATGTATATCGCAAAAAAAGTATGCTTTAGACTTAGTCGATGAGGCTAACATATTAGGTGTTAAACTAGTTGATACTCCTATGGATCTTAATTTCAAACTAAAAAAATTATAGGATATACACTAGTGAAATTATTTTAAAATTTTATTTAAATTTTAAATATATAAACTATCATTATCTATAAGATATTTACAAAATAAATTAGTCCTTTTATCTTCTTTTACACCTAAAATAAGTACGCCGATAGTCATTTCTATGTTCAGGTGGAATGTTATCATTCCTTGCCGGTTGAAGAAAACTCGACTCCATTGAGATAGAATGTAGATAGGAGTCTAGCGTGGTCAGCTTCAATCTTCTACACTCGGCCCCAATGATCCAAGCTGCATCAAATATTGACCAGCCTTTCCATTGAACAAGATAACGATAATATTCACCATCAATTGTGCTCGCAATTTCATTAGCAAGAATAGCCTTAATCTCATCTCTGTACAAAAGCAATAAAAAAATCCTTTGAAGAAGAAATACCTGCAAGAACAAGATTAGGCAAAGGAGGAAACTCAAAGGTGCCTTGATATGGTATTAGATCTTCCACATTAAAAATAAACTAGTATTTATGAGATCAGGTAATTTAATTAAATAAGCATCTGATCCAAGTTTATCAAGGATAGGGCAAGAGCCAATAACTCTTGCAAGAGTTTCTTGAAGGAATTTTTACGTATGCTTTAACGGTGAATACAAACCATCACAAAATCACCAAAGTTGAAATCCTTAGCCTTACGGTGAACATCAGCAACAAGTTTATATTTAAAATTACTTGTGACAATTTTTCATTTAATCTCACAACAAAATTCACATACATGACATGCAAAAGATTCAGTAGCATAATATTTACATATTATTAACATAATTATTATAAATAAATTCGGTAAAAGGTAAAACATGATCTTAATTTTCAAGTTTATCCTGCATAAGACACCTCAACAAATCACCTAAATTTTGGTTAACAACCTCAATTTAACCATCTATTTGTGGACAATAGCTGAAGAAAAATTACGCTCAGTGCCACATAATTTCTAATGATTTTTTCATAACCTCCCACTGTATAATAGGTTCTTCTCGAATATATTTTATTCACATTTCTACTATATGCCAATACTTTCTAACAAGAACATGCTAACTTTAATTTAGTAAATCTTACTATTTCTCTATCAGTCATTCGATACCAATCAAAATAGTCTTCTAAGCTATCAATTCAGATAAGGAAAGCAGTAGGATTTAGTTTTCCCTTGAAACTATTGGCGTCTACTTTAACTCTCTTATAACCATCCTCATCATCCTTCAATCCAATTAGGTTGGCAAATTTAGACCCTTAGTCAATCTTTTCAAACAACATTGAATTGTCTTTAAAAGCTCCTGTCCACACGCTTCAGAACAAAATGATTTAGCCATCTATCTTTCTTGGCTATAGCCCAAATCATAAAGGTTACAGATGTCTGCTTACTTCCAAAAGAATCATTGTATCTTGACATACCATGTTTAGACAGCATAATTTTCTATATTTACAAAAGTCTCAAATCAACAAAACCATGTCCCCTGAATTGTCACAAGAATCCCAAATCATCACCAATATACCAATCTTTGTTCCTAAACCTACCATGCAAAGCAACCAAAAAGTTTACCAAATGACATTACTTCCTATGAGAATAGAAATACTATTGTTAATGCTGATATAGACTTATCAAAATCACCAAGTTTGTTTCTCCGGTAGATTCTCCAACTGCATGAAGTACTAGAGGTGGTCGACCGATCGACAATATACATCCTATGGTGATTAGATTAAAGGATGGAACTTGAAAATCAAAAGTATATCATGCTTATCTTGATGTGCAAGAACCGAGCAATATTCGTAATGCAATGTAACAAGACAAGAAGAATAAAGCAGTACAAGAAGAGTACAATACATTGTTAAAGAGCAAATACATAATTAGTAGGTCCTACTCCTAAAGACAAAAAGTTAGTAGACTAAATGGACCTTTAATTTGAAAAGAACTTTGATGGATTTGTTGCTACATACGAAGCAAGGTTAGCAGCTAAAGGTTTTCATCAACAGACTGGGGTAGAGTTTTCAGAAACCTCTAGTCCAATTGTCAAATTTTCAACAAATAGAATGATTTTAACTTTTGCTTTGTCAAGGGTTGGTGTTTCAGACAACTGGACATAAAGAATGCTTTTTTAAATGGGTTTCTACAGAAGAACTTTACACAAATTTCAAAAGAAAAAAGATGGTACTAGGTTTGTTGCAAGCTTCATAATGCACTGTATGAACTCAAACAAAGCCCCACTTGCTGCTGCAAGTTTTACCAAGTTCAAGAAGACGTTTTGTGTGGAGAATTTACAGAAAGCATAGATCAACTTAGGGTAGAATCAGAACAAATTCAACAGTACAGTTTATCCAAAAGTTTCATTTGAACTGGAGAACTAGAGTAGTTTTGGTTTCTTACATTCAGTTATAGTCTTATAGATAGTTGATTGTAACTATTGTAATTTGTAACTGATTAGAACTGCAAGAGGTAGTCTTATCATCTCTTTTTTGTATAAAAATCATAAATGATGTAATTTGATCTTGCTGTTGAATAAAATGCATTCTCTGCCTTTTTCCTTAAAACTCAAGAATTTGCAATTTCGCAGAGGAATACATGACCGCACTGGCGCTAACGTAACTCTCATAAGCGCCAGAATTTGCGATTTCATAGAGGAATACAATCGGGGCTAACGTCTGCGAACGAGACGTTACTTTTTCGCACAGAAGGTACGGTGTGCAAACCTCTCTGTAGGCATTTTAAAACATAACGATGGATCTAATCACCGCACTTCAAAACGGAACCCTAGAGCTGAGAGACATGATTACCATTGCAGGTTGATGAGTTGTAGGAAGAGTAAGTCCAATGGCGATCTACATCATTGGCACCACGGCTTCGCCTCCGCTTGACTTTGCGAGGAGAATCGAGGCGGCGGCGGCCGAGTTGGCGACTGGGTTCCTTCTGGCGCTTCCTTTTCCGGCTATCGGGATGCTCATTAGTGTTTGGGTGTCTGCGGCTCCACCAGTGGCGGCGCGCATGCTCGGCGTCCAGCGAAGCCATCGAGGAACAGAGATTCAAAAAATCCGTTGCCGCCGTCCGCCGGAACGCGATCGTCGGCCGCCGAGACGCTCGCTTCTCGGCTGCCGCTAGGTTTTACAAACGTTTTTGTTTTTTGTTTCTGGTAAAAAGGTTTTACGAAAGTTTTTTTTTTTTTTTAATAAAAAGGGAGATATTATTAATCGGGTCCAACAAGGCAAGTAAATTTGGCATAAACAATTATATGATATGATAAAAGGCCCAAGGCCCAACACAGCAAAGCAAGCCAAAAGAAGATACATTTGTGCCAAAAGCCCATTTCAAATAAAGCCCAATAGATGTAGATGCCTTAAAAGGCCCAAGAGGAAGAGATTTAATGGAGCCCAGCCCGTGGTCATGAAACCCAACGCCTCAAGCCCATCCCAAAATGAAAATGGGTCCACTAGGGGGCCCAAACTAAGGAACATAAGAGAGGAGATCCAAAGCCCAACACAAGGGAAGGGTAGAGAGGCCCAATCTCCAAGGCCCATGAGCTAAGCATGGGAAGCTAAAATTGGGACAAAGCCCAAGCAACAAGGGTACTGGGCCCAAAGGAAGCACAGTAATAGAGCCCATCCTGCATGGCCCAAGAAGGCTATTGCAGAATGGAACCCAGTCCAAGATGTCTTATAAATGGTACGAGGCCCAAGGCAAATGATGTTGATTTAGAGGCCCAAAATCAACTTAAAATGGGCTCCATAAGGCCCACTAAGAAGAGAAGAATGGCCCAAGGTAGAGCCCTTCTAACCCAATAATTAGCAGGGCCCAGTCTATGGAATAAATTGGCTCACTAGCCTAAGGAGGAAACCCCCATAAGTTGAAAAGGCCCAGGTACGGCTCAAATGGGCATTAAAGCCCAAGCAGTAAAAGGCCCAACCTACAAAGATCGAGTGGGCCAACAGGGAAGGCCCTAAAGGGGCCGAGGCCACAAGGAATGAAGAGGCTTAAAGGAAAATGGAGCCCATAATGAAATTGGGCCAACAGAGAGGCCCAACTACTAACGAGCCCAGGATCACAAGGAGCAGAGTCAGCAACGCCGGGCCCGCTGCCATGTGGCACGAGCAGTACACTGGCAAAGGAGGATACGATGGCCTCAAGGAGGAGAGGAGTCCGGTGACCGGCAGGGAAACCTAGGGAAACGATGGTGTTGTCGGCATGGAAACGGAGGTGCACAACTGCAGTTCCCACACGCGCAACCCACTTGCATGCGGACGGCCACCCAGCGGACACAGAGAGGCTGAAGGCGACTTCACTTATCTGGCAGCAAAGAGCACAGAACCGGTGAGAACCATCCTGTCGCAGAGAGGAAGAAGATGCGGGTTCGGCGACGAGGCAGATAACAACCGCGGCATAATAATACCGATCTATGTCGGCCCCGGGGAGGCGAAGCTCGCCGGGTAAGAGCGCCGCATTGCTCCTTGTTTTCCGGCAGCACCCATACACCAACATACTCCCTGCATAGAGAGGCGCCGCCCGCAGCACTCCTGCTGCAGATCTCCCCAACCACCTTCACTAGCTCTGCTAGAGACCACCTGGGGGCACTCTACCGCAAGGAAGAGGAAGGAGCCAACCACAACACGCCGGAGGAGGGCTACACACCACCATTGCCTTCTTGGTCTTCACCACTGGACGCACCACCCCAAGGAAGGTTTTACGAAAATTATTAGCACGGACTAATATTTAAACAGGGCATTAACATAAATATGTTAAAAATCAAGTGTCATGTATATAAATTTTTCTAAAAGGAATTATTATAATTTATTTAAATTTTTTTTGATTAGTAATTTATTTAAAGAATTATTCTATTATTAGACTCCACGACTGAGTATATCTTTTTTAAGATAATTATTTATTACATATAAAAGTAAATCAACTGGATGCCTGCACTCATACGTTTATAAGAAATATCATAAAAATTTAACTGATAAATTACTCTAAAATAACTATTACATCAAATAGAAGTAATTCACTTAAATAAATACTTTTATATAATTATTAAACAATATGTCAAATTAATTCAATAAATTACTTACTCTAATATAATTATTCATCATATATTAAAATAATGCAATTAAATTAATGTTCATTTTTTTTTTCATGCGAAGTGGTGCTTGACTTTGTATAAATAGTAAATTCACTAGAATTTTTCATATTCTGATAATGAAGCTCTTTGATTTTTAAATACATAAAATATGGAAGAGTGAAAGCTTTTATTATAATTTCTGTTTCATTTTAAAACTTTTGATATCTTATTAGAATACTAAAGATGATTTTGTTTTCCACTATAACAAAATTGTAAATCAATGTCAGCATATTAGTGTCGACTTTAAGACCGAAATTGATAAAATCTTTTAGGGTCAATTTTGTGATGGATGGAATTAACATGTTAACTATATGACTTCATTGATATCATAGCATCAAAAGAAATCATCATTGGCCAAAGTCAATTTCGATGAATTCTTATTAGTGGCAGCGATAACTAATACTTATGAGTCGTTGTTCATCATCAATTTGTTTAACTTATACTAAAAACACTATAATTGTCTTTTGAAAAAACTATTTTATTTTTATCTTTGGCTTCATTGCTCTGGCGCTTCCACTCCATTCATTCTTAGCCATTGTGATGTTATTTTATTTAATCAATCACTTTTGGTAACTATTATTAATTACCGATGAGCTGATCACCCCATTGGCCTATCTCCATATCGAAGATATTATCCCTTTCTTCTTTCTCTCCCTCTTCCTCTACCTTTCTCTCTATGCTTCTGACCACTGTCAACAGTTGCTGATTGCCGATTATTGCTGTCCTCTACCAGTAGTTGCCTATTGCTATCCATTGCCTTCCTCCAACTCTCTACACTCTCCCTCTCTCCCTCTCTTCCTCTCTCCCTCGCTCCCTCCCTTTCTCCCTTTAACTCCCTTTCTCCCTTTATCTCTTTTTCTCGCTTTCTACTACTGTTGGCCATTACCAACCACAAGCTATCCACAATCATTGGTGGTTGATATTCATGGCCAAACAATGACCCTCAATTCTCTTTTAATTCTCGTATCCGGCTTCCACTCTCTCTCCCCCTCACTTTCACATTCTCTTTATAAATCTGGCCACTATCACTGGCCCTCTTCTCTCCCCTCTCTTCTCCTCTTTTTTTGTCATTAGTTGTTCTAATATTATTTAAAATTATTTTATCTTCAATTACCTCTTTACTTTTATTAAAATTTTATTTAAATAACTTTCACATTGAATTAAATATCAAATCAAATTATGGTCTATCCTGATCTTATCTATAACCTATAATAGATCAAGTTTATGGATCAATCCAAAAATTTGATATGGTACATTTTTTAATAATCAATTAATTTTTTTCAAGAAATGCCAGCCATTTTTTACATTTTTAAAAATTAGTTGATTTAAAAGGAAAACATTAATTTAATTTAAATAAAATTAAGATTTATAGATAAAATAAGAGCTAATTTAATTTAAAAAATTTAAATTTAATAGATGAAATTTTTTTAATAGAATTTTAAATTGATTCTTATTATTTGACATTTAGTAAATTAATATTAATGCTAGGTATATTTACAAGTCTAATATGTTAATAAAAATATATGTAAATTCTACTTAGTATAAATTATTTTACGATTATTAAACATTTTCAACAAACTTAACACTATCGTTATAAATATTAAAAATATTAAAAATATTTGTTTGACAATATGAATTGAATCACAAAAATTATTCATATAAATATCAAAAATTTTATGAAAGCACATTAAATAAGATCATTTAATGCCAAATAATTATATTATCTAAATTAAATTAGAGATATTCAACAATACATACCAAATTATATTGAGTTTCATTTAAAACTTTAGAAAAAAAAAAACTTAGTTGAGCATCGTGGAGGCGACGTACAATTTTATATTATCTTCAATAGAGGTGATGATGCGAATTAAGGTAATTATGATATAAAAATAAGATATAGTTAAGGGGTATTTGGTTCAGTACTATCTTAATATTGTGTCATAATTTAGATATGATAACATTAAAATATCATCTTTTAAGTAATAATTTTATAATTTTTTTAGAAAGTTATCTACGTCATTAAACTAAATAATTATTTTTTCTAAATAATATTATATAATAATAAGATAATATTGAACTAAATATTTTCAAAGTAGTTTTTTTGATAGCTAGTATCTCTAAATATGTTTAAAATTGCCCTAAAAATAGGATTAAATTAAATATAATTGATTGTATTTGAATAATTCAAATTCTATTTATTATTTTTTTTTAAATTTTATTCCCACGCCTGGAGATTTGAATAAGAAATTTTATTTTATTAATTTAATTTATAGAAAATCTAATTTTTGATTATTATTATTATTATTATTATTTGACTTTTTAAAATTAAATAATTTTATTCTGAAATTTAATGTTATTTTTTGCAACTTCAGCCTGTAAAATAATATTATAGTATTATTTATAATAATTTAATTTTAATAATAAATATAAAAATGCTAAATAATTGTGCAAGTATCTTTGCATAAATAATATTGTAGTAAAGTCTTTCATACTCATAATTCAAACTTTTTTTTTCTCATAACAACAAAATTTTCTTATTATAATGTGAATAAAATTGAATAAAAAATTAATATACACTATTATATAGTTATTGACTTTAAATATTTTATCAAAATTTGATTAAAATTATCTATAATAGTGAACTGTAAAAATAAATTAAAAGCTCAACAATTAAGATATAAGTCAAATTAAATATAAATAATTTTACCAGTTTTGTAATATTCTGTAATCCCAATATAAAGGTATTGTCCGCTTTGACTTTAGAAAAATTGTGTGACTTGAATACTTTCTTTCTCTTAGAACATTACCTGGCAATCACTGTTTCGTCCTCGAACTACATCGTATTATGGAAGGTTGGCTTTAACGGTAGGTTTTTGCAGCAATTCGTTGGAAATTTTTTATTGATTTAGAACAATCTTGCCATTATTTTAGCCAATAAAATCGCATCCTCTTATAATTTTAAAATATTGAGTTATTCTGGCCTCTGAAATTCATAGATTTAGATTTAGATTTATATTTAGATTTAGATTTATATTTTAGTTCATAGAAGCTGAAAAATGACAATTATACAATTATTTGTTACTTAAACACACATATTTAGAAACCTATTTAATATATATCAAGTTATTTAAACTAAATTCTAATAATTATGTAGCAATTCCAAGGTTTATACATTCTATTTTAATAAAATACTAGCATAAAGACATTGTTCTATTACATATCTAGGTATTTCTACCTATTACTCGTAATTACACAACTTATATTTATTATTTTATTATATTTTAACTGAATATACATATTTAGTAATTAATTTGACGCATATTGAGTTATTTCAATTTAATAGCAATATTTTTACTTATACTTAGTAATATATCGATGCATTTGATTTTAATAGATGCCTTTTGATCTCATTGTATTTAAGCTGAATAGTAACAATTATAAAATTATTCATTGCTATATCGAAAAATTTATGTTGAATACAAGAATTTAGAAATCAATTCTTTGCAAATTAAGTTATTTTATTTAAATACTAAAAATTATATGACCTTTCAATGATTTATTAACGTATTTCAATAGAATACTAGTATTTTGATAACGATTTGTCGCTTAACTGGGTAGTTTAGCTTAGTTCTAGCAATTATACAAGCTATGATTGTCATGTCGATGTACTTTATCTGAATACTCATATTTAATAATCTTTTTGATGTATATCAAGTTATTTTTGTTAAATACCTGCAATTATACAATAAGTTGAAGGTATATTGATTTATTTGACTTAATAAACATTTTTAGTGGTTAATTTACTCTTTATTAATAAATCTCAATTGAACAATGACAATTATACTAGTATTTTTTGCTTCACTAATGAATTTAATTTAAATACATGCATTTATAATCTGATTTATAGCACATCAAGTTATTTTAACTAAATAATAGCAATTATACAACCATTTGAGATTTTTCAATGTATTCGAATAGAATACTAGCATTTAGAGATCAATTTACTACAAATCAAAGTAGTTCAACTTATTAGTCATAATTATATTACTTATATTAATTATATCGATGTGTTTAAACTAAATACATTTGTATAGAGAATGATTCAATATATATTAAGCTATTTTATCTTGTATTTGAATTGAACAGTAATAATTATACAATTATTCAGTACTATCTTAAACAATTTATATCGAATACAAGGATTTAGAAACTAATTTAGTTCAAATCAAGTTATTTTATCTAAATCTTAATAATTATAGAATTTTTTGATGATTTGTTAATGTATTTAGATAACAACTCATTGCATACTGAGGTAGTTTAATTTAGTACTTGTAAATACATAAGTTATAATTGTTATGTCGATATACTTTATTCAAATACACATATTTATTGATCGTTTTGATGTATATCAAGTTATTTTAATAAAATACTTATAATTATACAATAAATTGATTGTATATCTATTTATTTAAATTTAATAGATGCTTTTAGACATTAATTTATTGTGCATCAATGTATTTGAATTTAACAATAGTAATTATACTAATATTTATTGCTCTACCAATGAATTTAATTTGAATAGATTAAGAGTCCAATTTGTATTATATCAGTTATTTTAATTAAATCTTAACAATTATACAAATATTCGAAGAATTTTTAATATATTTGAATAGAATACTTACTTTTAGAGATTGATTTATAACAAATCATGGTAGTTCAACTTATTAGTCGTAATTACATAATTTATATTAGTTATATCGATATATTTAAACTAAATACATTTGTATAGAGATCCATTCGATGCATATCAAGCTATTTTATTATATTACTAGCAATTACACAAATATTTGATAGTATATCATTGTATTTTAAATTAGTAAATACATTTGAAGAGTAATGTATTATATATCAATGCATTTGAACTCATAAGTAATAATTACACAACTATTCATTATTATATCAATAAATTAAAGCAAAATACAACTTTTGAAGATCGATTTGGTACATGTTATATTATTTTAACTGAATATACGTAATTATACAATAATTTGATGATTTTTTATTGTATTTAAATATAATAATATTACAGTATTGATTTTTTACAAATCATTGTATTATAAGTTAGGACTGATTCGATATATATCAAGATATTTAACTTAATATTAGTAATTATATAACTATTAGATAGAATATCAATATATTTTAACTTAATAAATGCTTTTAAAGATAAATTTATCAAATATCAATGTATCTAAACTAAAGAGTGATGATTATATAATTATTTATTGCTATATTGATGAATTTATATTAAATACACATATTTAGAGACCAAATTATTATATATCAGGTTATTTAAACTTACTTCTGGCAATCATGTAGCAATTCTAAGGTTTTTTATTATATTTTACTAAAATACTAGCATTTGAACATCGCTTTATTGCATAGCCCAGCATTTTACCTATTACTCGTTATTTCATAATTTATATTTGTTATATCATTGTATTTTATACACATATTCTGCATTCGATTTGATGTATGTCAAGATATTTCAACTTAATATATCATTATATTTTAACTAAATACATATATTTTGCATTCAATTTGATGTATGTTGAGGTATTTATACCTATACATGACAGTATATTAATTTATTTAAATTTAATAGATTCTTTTAGAAGCTAATATGTGATATATAATGATATTTGAACTAAATAGTAATAATTATACAACTATTCGTTGCTATATCGAAGAATTTATATTGAATATAAGGATTTAGAAACCTACTAATAATTATATGATTTTTTGATAATTTATTAATATATTTGAACAGAATACTAGTATATAAATAAAGATTTATTGCATATTAATGTAGTTTAATTTAGTACTAACAATCACACAAGTTATAATTATTATATTAATGTTCTTTATCTGAATACACATATTTAATAATCTTTTTAATATATATTAAGTTATTTTAACTAAATTCTTACAATTATAAATCTAGTTGATGGCATATAGATTTATTTCAATTTAATAGATGCTTTTAGAAAATAATTTATTATACATTAATTTATTTAAATTGAATAGTGATAATTATACTAGTATTTGTTGCTCTACCAATAAATTTATTCTGAATATATGCATTTACAATATGATTCATAGTATATCAAGTTATTTTAACTAAATATCAATTATACTACCATTCAGAGATTTGTTAACATATTCGAATATAACGCTTTTAGAGATCGATGTACCACAAATTAAGGTAGTTCAACTCATTAGTCATAATTACATAATATATATTAGTTATATCGACGTATTAAAACTAAATATATTTTTATAGAGAACGTTTGGAAGCATACCAAGCTATTTTACGTATTACCAGGCATTACAGAGCTATTTGAAAGTATATTGATGCATTTCTAATTAGTAAACTTATTTGAAAAGTAATTTGCTATATGTCAATGCATTTGAGCTGAGCAATAACAATTACATAATTATTCATTTAATATCAATGAATTTAATGAAAATATATACATTTAGAGACCGATTTAATGCATGTCAAGTTATTTTAACTGAATACTAGTAATTATATAATTTTTTTGATGATTTCTCAATGTATTTAAAAATAATATTTGCAATACGACATTGATTTATTGCATATCATAGTATTATAAGTACTCACAATTATACAAATTATATTTATTATATGAAGTTATTAAAATTGAATACACATGTTTAGCTATATCAAAAAATTTTAACTTAATATTAGCAATTATGCAATAATTTATTAGTATATCAATTTATTTTAACTTAATAAATACTTTAAAAGATAAATTTACCATATATCAATATATTTAAACTGAAAAGTGACCGTTATACAATTATTCGTTGTTACATTAACAAATTTATGCTAAATACATATATTTAGAATCAGATTCAATATATATCAAGTTATTTAAACTAAATTCTAGCAATTATGTAGCAATTTAAAAGTTTTCTCATTGTATTTAAATAGAATACTAGCATTTGGGCATTATTCTATTACATATCCAGGTATTTCTGTTTATGATTTTTATTTTATTGTATTTTAACTGGATACACATATTTAGCAATCAATTCAATGCATATCAAGTTATTTTAACTTAATTTCAGGATTTATACCTATAATTGGTAGTATATCGATGTATTTAAACTTGATAGAAGCTTTTAGAGGCTAATATATTATATATAATTGTATTTGAATTGAACAACAATAATTATACAACTATTTGTTACTATATTGAAAAGTTTTTGTCGAATACAAGGACTTAAAAGCTGATTCAGTGCAAATCAAGCTATTTTATTTAAATACTTACAATTATATGATTTTTCGATAATTTGTTAAGGTATGTGAACATGATACTAGCATTTAGATAATTTTTACATATTGCGACAATTTAACTTAGTACTCATGATTAGAGATGTTGGTAATTATTATATCGATGTATTTCATTTGAATAAATATATTTAGTAATTATTTTGATATATTTCACATTATTTTTAACTAAATAATCATAATTATACAACTAATTGATAATATAGTAATCTATTTCAACTTAATAGATGTTTTTAGAGATTTATTTATTTATTTCGTATTAATGTATTTGAATTGAATGGTGGCTATTATACAACTATTTATTATTTTATCGATGAATGAATACATGCATTTATAATTTGATTTGTAGTATATCGAGTTATTTTAATTAAATAATAGTAATTATATGACTATTCAAGAATTTTTAAACATATTTGAAAGGAATACTAGCTTTTAGATATTGATTTACTAAGAATCAAGGTATTTTAACTTAGTTGTTATAATCACATAACTTATATTAGTTATATCGATTACTTAAAATTAAAAATATTTGTATAGAGGCTAATTCAAAGCATATCAAACTATTTTATCTTATTACTAATAATTATACAATAATTTGATAGTATATTGATATATTTCAAATTAGTAAAAACATTTGAAGAGTAATTTATTATATATCAATGCATTTGAGGTGAATAGTGATACTTACACAATTATTCATTGCTATATCGATGAATTTGAGCAAAAAATAGGCATTTGGAGACTGATTCGATATAAGACAAGTTATTCTAGCTGAATACTAATTATTATACAACTATTCGATGTTTATTCAATGTAGTTAAATATAATACTAGAAATACAGCAACAAATCTATTACATGTCATGGTATATTACAAGTTAGTACTTCCAATTATAGAACTTATATATGTTATATTGAGTTATTAAAATTGAATACACACATTTAGAGATCAATTCTACGAATGTCAAGATATTTTAACTAAATATTAGCAATTATATAACTATCTGATAGTATATCAATATATTTCAACTTAATAGATGGTTTTAAAGATTTATTTATCATATATCAATATATTTTAACTGAAAAGTGGCAATTATAAAGTTATTTGTTGCTACATTGATGAATTTGTACTAAATGCACATATTAAGAAACCGATTCAATACAAATCAAATTATTTAAATTAATCTCTAGCAATTATGTTGCAATTCTGAGGCTTATTCATTATATTTGAACAAAATACTAGTATTTAGGCATTGCTCTATAATATATCTAGGTATATCTACTAATTACTCTTAATTACACAACTTATACTTGTTATTTCTTTATATTTTAATTGAATATATATATTTAGCAGTCTACTTGATATATATCGGATTATTTCAACTTACTTCCAGCAATTATCTCTATACTTGGTTGTATATCGATGTGTTTGAACATAATAGATGTATTTAAAGACAAATATGCCATATATTCTTATGTTTGAATTGAACAATAACATTTATACAATTACTCAGTGGAATATTGAAGTTTGTTTGTATAATACAAGGATTTACAAACTGATTCAGTGCAAATCAAGTTATTTTATCTAAATACTTATAATTATACGAGTTTTTTACAATTTGTTAACTTATTTGAACATAATGCTAGCATTTAGTTGATTTATTAAATATTAAGATAATTTTACTTTGTACTCATAATTAGATAAGTTGTAATTATTATATTGATGTATTTTATCCAAATAAATATATTTATTGATCGTTTAGATGTATATTAAGTTATGTTAATTAAATTCCAAAAACTACACAACTAATTGATGATATATTGATCTATTTCAGATTAATAGATGCTTTTAGAGATTAATTTATTATGTATCAATATATTTAAATTGAACAATGGCTTTTATACTACTATTCATTGCTCTACTAATGAATTTAATTTAAATATGTGCATTTACAGTCTGATTCATAGCATATGAAGTTATTTTAATTAAATAATACCAAATGTACGACCATTCAAAGATTTTTCAATGTATTTGAGCAAAATACTAGCTTTTAGATATCAATTCACTACAAATCAAGGTATTTCAACATAAAAGTCATAATCACATAACTTATATTAGTTATATCTGTCTATTAAAACTGAATACATTTTTATAGAGACTGATTCAATGCATATCAAGCTATTTTATCGAATTACTTGCAATTGATCTATTACGACATTTGAAGACCAATTCGATATAAGTCAAGTTATTCTAACTAGATACTAGTTATTATATAACTATTCGATGTTTATTCAATGTATTTAAGTATAATACCAGAAATACAACATTGATCTATTACGTATCATGGTATTTTACTTGAATTCAATGTAATTCAATGAATAACTGCCAAAAAATCACTATTCAACTCAAATTCATTGATATGTAAATCAATCCCTAAAAGAGTCTATTTTTTTAAAATTGATCGATATACTGATAAATAGATGTGTAATTATAGGTATTCCATTAAAACGCAATTAAATGTCCCTAATAGACAGCCAAAATTTTATTTTCGATTGAAATACATCAATATAGCAAATTTTAGATTTGCAATCAGAGTATTATGTTAAAAAACCTTCATATAGACAAGATTAAAGTCAAATTGCATATATTCTCTTCAAATACAATAAAAACTAATTGAATACTTACACAATTGTTTTTATTTTGTTAACATAACTTATTATGCAATGAATCGTACACTAAATACTTGTACTCCACTTGAATTCAACGTAATGCAATGAATAACTGCAAAAACATCACTATTCAATTGAAATTCATTCATATGTCATAAAGCAGACCCTAAAAAAGTCTATTCTCTTAAAATTGATCGATATACTGACAAATCGATGAGTAATTATAGATATTACTTTAAAAAAATAATCAAATGTCCCTAATAGAAAACCAAATATCAATTTTCAATTAAAATAAATCAATACAGCAAACATTAGGTGTGTAATCAGAGTATTCTGTTAAACAACCTTCATATAGACAAGATCAAAGTCAAATTGCAAATATTCTCTTCGAATATAAAAAAAACTAATTGAATATTCTCACAATTGCATGTATCCAGTTAAAATAACTTATTATGCAATGCATCGTACTCTAAATACTTTTACTCCACTTGAATTCAACGTAACTCACTGAATAACTGCAAAAACATCACTATTCAACTTAAATTCATTGATATGTCATAAAGCAGACCCTAAAAGAGCCTATTCTCTTAAAATTGATCGATATACTGACAAATCGATGAGTAATTATAGGTATTACTTTAAAAAACAATCAAATGTCCCTAATAGAAAACTAAATATCAATTTTCAATTGAAATACATCAATACAGCAAACATTAGGTGTGTAATCAGAGTATTATGTTAAACAAACCTTCATATAGACAAGATTAAAGTCAAATTGCATATATTCTCTTAAAATACATTAAAAACTAAACATTTATATAGATAAGATTAAAATCAAATTGCCTATATGCACTTCAAATACAATAAAAACTAATTGAATACTCACACAATTGCTTGTATTCAGTTAAAAAAAACTTATTATGCAATAAATCATACTCTAAATGCTTGAACTCTACTTAAATTCAACGTAATGCAATGAATAGCTGTAAATTCATTGATATGTCATAAAGTAGACTCTATAAAGAGCCTATTCTCTTAACATTGATCGATATACTGACAAATAAATATGTAATTATGGGTATTACATTAAATTTCAATCAAATGTTCCTAACAGATCGCCAAATATCAATATTCGATTAAAATACATAAATATAGCAAACATTAGGTGTGTAATCTGAGTATTATGTTAAACAACCATCATATAGACAAGATTAAAGTCAAATTGCATATATTCTATTCAAATACATTAAAAACTAATTGAATACTCACACAATTGCTTGTATTCAATTTAAAAAACCTATTATAAAAAAAATCGTACTCTAAATGCTTGTACTCCACTTGAATTCAACGTAATACAATGAATAGCTTTAAAAACATCACTATTCAACTCAAATTCATTGATATATCATAAATCAGACCCTAAAAGAGCTTATTCTCTTAAAATTGATCGATATATTGACAAAAAGAAGTATAATTGTAGGTATTACATTAAAACGCAATCAAATGTCCCTAATAGATCGCGACATATCATTTTTCGACTGAAGTACTTCAATATAGCAAATATTAGGTGTGTATCATAGTATTGTGTTAAACAACATTCATATAGGCATGATTAAAGTCAAATTGCCTATATGCTCTTCAAATAAAATAAATACTAATTGAATACTCACATAATTGCTTGTATACAGTTAAAATAACTTATTATGGATTGAATCGTACTCTAAATACTTGTACTCCACTTGAATTCAACGTAATGCAATGAATAGCTGCAAAAATATCACTATTCAACTCAAATTCATTTATATGTCATAAATCAGATTGTAAAAGAGCCTACTCTCTTAACATTTATCGATATACTGATAAATAGATGTATAATTGTTGGTATTATTTTAAAATGCAATTAAATATCCCTAATAGATCGTCACTTATCATTTTTTGACTGAAAAACATCAATCTAGAAAATATTAGGTGTGTAATAAGAGTTTAATATTAAAATATCATCATATAGATAAGAATAAAGTCAAATTGCATATATTCTCTTGAAATACAATAAACATTAATTGAATAATCACACAATTTTTTGTATTCAGTAAAAATAACTTATTATAGAATGAATCATACTCTAAATGCTTGTGCTCCACTTAAATTAAACGTAATGCAATGAATAGCTGCAAAAACATAACTATTCAACTTAAATTCATTGATATATCATAAATTAGACCATAAAAGAGCCTATTCTCTTACAATTGATTGATATATTGACAAATAAATGTGTAATTATAGGTATTATATTAAAATGCAATCAAATGTTCCTAATAGATCGCCACATATCATTTTTTGACTGAAATACATCAATCTAGCAAGCATTTGGTGTGTAATCAGAGGATAATGTTAAATAACCTTCATACAGACAAGATTAAAGTCAAATTGCATATATTCCCTTCAAATACAATAAAAACTAATTGAATAATCACACAATTAGCAGTATTCAATTAAAATAACCTATTATACAAAGAATCGTACTCTAAATGCTTGTACTCCACTTGAATTCAACGTAATGCAATCAATAGCTTTAAAAACATCACGATTCAACTCAAATTCATTGATATGTCATAAAACAGACCCTAAATGAGCCTATTCTCTTAAAAATGATCGATATACTGACAAATAGATATGTAATTATAGGTATTATATTAAAATGCAATCAAATGTCCCTAATAGATCGCCACATATCATTTTTTGACTGAAATACATCAATCTAGCAAGCATTAGGTGTGTAATCAGAGGATAATGTTAAACAACCTTCATATAGACAAGATTAAAGTCAAATTGCATATATTCTCTTCAACTACAATAAAAACTAATTGAATAAAAACACAATTGCTTATATTCAATTAAAATAACCTATTATACCAAGAATCGTACTCTAAATGCTTGTACTCCACTTGAATTCAACGTAATACAATGAATAGCTTTAAAAACATCACGATTCAACTCAAATTCATTGATATGTCATAAAACAGACCCTAAATGAGCCTACTCTCTTAAAATTGATCGATATACTAACAAATAGATGTGTAATTATAGGTATTATATTAAAATGCAATCAAATAACCCTAATAGATAGCCAAAATTCTATTTTCAATTGAAATACATCAATATAGTAAATATTAGATTTATAATCAGAGTATTTTGTTAAAAAACTTTCATATTAGTCAAATTGCCTATATGCTCTTCTAATACAACAAATACTAATTGAATGCTCACATAATTACCTGTATACAGTTAAAATAACTTATTATGCAATGAATCGTACTCTAAATACTAGTACTCCACTTGAATTCAACGTAATGCAATGAATAGCTGCAAAAATAGCACTATTCAACTCAAATTCATTTATATGTCATAAATCAGATTGTAAAAGAGCCATCTCTCTTAAAATTTATCGATATACTGATAAATAGATGTATAATTGTAGGTATTATATTAAAATGTAATTAAATGTCCCTAATAGATCGCCACTTATCATTTTTTGACTGAAATACATCAATTTAGCAAACATTAGGTGTGTAATAAGAGTATAATGTTAAAAAAATTCATATAGACAAGATTAAACTCAAATTGCATATATTCTCTTTAAATACAATAAACATAAATTGAATAATCACACAATTGCTTGTATTCAGTTAAAATAACTTATTATACAACGAATCGTAATCTAAATGCTTGTGCTCCACTTGAATTCAACGTAATGAAATGAATAGCAACAAAAACATCACTACTATTCAACTTAAATTCATTGATATGTCATAAATTAGACCGTAAAAGAGCCTATTCTCTTGCAATTGATCGATATACTGACAAATAGATGTGTAATTATAGGTATTATATTAAAATGCAATCAAATATCCCTAATAGATCGTCACATATCATTTTTTGACTGAAATACATCAATCTAGCAAGCATTTGGTGTGTAATCAGAGGATAATGTTAAATAACCTTCATACAGACAAGATTAAAGTCAAATTGCATATATTCTCTTCAACTACAATAAAAACTAAATGAATAAAAACACAATTGCTTATATTCAATTAAAATAACCTATTATACCAAGAATCGTACTCTAAATGCTTGTACTCCACTTGAATTCAACGTAATGCAATGAATAGCTTTAAAAACATCACGATTCAACTCAAATTCATTGATATGTCGTAAAACAGACCCTAAATGAGCCTACTCTCTTAAAACTGATCGATATACTGACAAATAGATGTGTAATTATAGGTATTATATTAAAATGCAATCAAATGTCCCTAATAGATCGTCACATATCATTTTTTGACTGAAATAGATCAATCTAGCAAGCATTAGGTGTGTAATCAGAGGATAATGTTAAAAAATCTTCATATAGACAAGATTAAAGTCAAATTGCATATATTCTCAACAAATACAATAAAAACTAATTGAATAATCACACAATTGCTTGTATTCAATTAAAATAACCTATTATACTAAGAATCGTACTCTAATGCTTGTACTCAACTTGAATTCAATGTAATTCAATGAATAGCTGCCAAAAAAATCACTATTCAAATCAAATTCATTGATATGTCTTAAATCAATTCCTAAAAGAGTCTATTCTCTTAAACTTGATCGATATACTGATAAATAGATGTGTAATTATAGGTATTCCATTAAAACACAATTAAATATCCCTAATAGATAGCCAAAATTCTATTTTCGATTGAAATACATCAATATAGCAAATATTAGATTTATAATCAAAGTATTTTGTTAAAAAACTTTCATATTAGTCAAATTGTCTATATGCTCTTCTAATACAACAAATACTAATTGAATACTCACATAATTGCCTGTATACAGTTAAAATAACTTATTATGCAATGAATCGTACTCTAAATTCTAGTACTCCACTTGAATTCAACGTAATACAATGAATAGTTGCAAAAATATCACTATTCAACTCAAATACATTTATATGTCATAAATCAGATTGTAAAAGAGCCAACTCTCTTAAATTTTATCGATATACTGATAAATAGATGTATAATTGTAGGTATTATACTAAAATACAATCAAATGTCCCAATTAGATCGCCAAATATCAATGTTCGATTAAAATTTGTCAATATAGCAAACATTAAATGTATAATCAGAGTATTATGTTAAACAACCGTCATATAGACAAGAGTAAAGCCAAATTGCTTATATTCTATTTAAATGCATTAAAACCTAATTGAATACTTACACAATTGCTTGTATTCAGTTAAAAAAAACTTATTATGCAATAAATCATACTCTAAAAGCTTGTACTCCACTTGAATTAAACGTAATACAATGAATAGCTGCAAAAACATCACTATTCAACTCAAACTCATTGATATGTCATAAATCAGACCCTAAAAGAGCCTATTCTCTTAAAATTGATCGATATACTGACAAATAGATGTGTAATTATAGGTATTA
>KZ451908.1:3074929-3113319 GCA_002786265.1 Apostasia shenzhenica | reverse complement strand
TCTTATTAAGGATATTTGATTGTGTTTTTATATGTAATCCTATAATTACAAAATCTTATTTGTCAGTATATCGATCAATTGTATAAGAGAATAGGTCGCTTTTTAGGGTTCTGATTTATGACATACACGAAATTTGAAGTTGAATAGTCGATGTTTTTCAGCTATTTCTTTGTATTACGTTTAATTCAAGTGGAAGTACAAGCTTTTCAGAGTACGATTCAATTTGCATAATAAGTTTTTTTTTAACTGCAATACAAGCAAATTTGTGTGAGTATTCAATTAGTTTTTATGTTATTTGAATGAGAATATTATGCAAATGTTGACTTTAATCTTGTCTATATGAGCGGTTTTTACAATAATTACTCTGATTACAACACCTAGATGTTGCTATATTGATATATTTTAAATCGACATTGATATTTGGACGATACTAATAGACATTGACTGTATTTTAAATATAATTACCAACAATTATACATCTACTTATCAGTATATTAATAAAATTTAGAGAAGTAGTGACTCTTTTACAATCTGATTTATAACATATAAATCAATTTTAAGTTGACATAGTGATATTTTTGCAGCTATTCATTGCATTACGTTGAAGTTCAAAACTGATAATAGATCGCCACATATCATTTTTCGACTGAGATACATAAATTTAGCAAACATTAGGTGTGTAATCAGAGAATTATGTTAAAAAACCATCATATAGATAAGATTAAAGTCAAATTGCTTATATTCTATTCAAAAACATTAAAAACAAATTGAATACAAACACAATTGCTTGTATTATGTTAAAAAACTTATTATGCAATGAATCGTACTCTAAATTCTTTTACTCCACTTGAATTCAACGCAAAAACATCACTATTCAGCAAAATTTTATTGATATGTCATAAATCAGACCCTGAAAGAGCATATTCTCTTAAAAGTGATCAATATGCTGATAAATAGATGTGTAATTGTAGGTATTATATAAAAACACAATCAAATGTCCCTAATAGATTGCCAAATATCAATTTACCATTGAAATACATCAATATAGCAAACATTAGATGCATAATCAGAGTATTATGTTAAAACAACCTTCATATAGACAAGATTAAAGTCAAACTGCATATATTCTCTTCAAATACATTAAAAACTAATTGAACACTCACACAAGTGCTTGTATTAAGTTAAAATAACTAATTATGCAATGAATCGTACTCTAAATGCTTGTACTCCACTTGAATTCAATGTAATGCAATGAATAGTCGCAAAAACATCACTATTCAACTCAACTGCATTGATATATCATAAATAATTTCCTAAAAGAGCCTATTCTTTTAAAATTGATCGATATACTAATAAAAAGATGTATAATTGCCGATATTACATTAAAACGCAATCAAATGACCCTAATACATCGCCACATATTTTTTTTCGACTGAAATACATCAATATAGCAAATATTAGGTGTGTAATCAGAGTATTGTGTTAAAAAACATTCATATAGAAAAGATTAAAGTCAAATTGCCTTTATGCTCTTCAGATACAATAAAAACTAATTGAATACTCACATAATTGCTTGTATTCAGTTAAAATAACTTATTATGCAATGAATCGTACTCTAAATGCCTGTACTCAGCTTGAATTCAACGTAATGCAATGAATAGCTGCAAAAATATCACTATTCAACTTAAATTGATTTATATGTTATAAATCAGATTGTAAAAGAGTCTACTCTCTTAAATTTTATTAATATACTGATAAGTAGATGTATAATTGTTGGTATTATATTAAAAACACAATTAAATATCCCTCTAGATGCGCAATATCAATTGCCATGAAATACTCAATATAGCAAACATTAGATGCAAATAATCAGAGTATTTATGTTAAAACACCTTATATAATAGACAAAAAAGATTTAATAGTCAACTGCAATATATTATATTTCAATAGCATTAAAACTAATTGAACACTCAGACAAGTGCTTGTATTAAGTTAAAATAACTAATTAATGGCAATGAATCGTACTCTTAAATGCTTGTACTCACTTGAATTCAATGTAATGCAATGAATAGTCGGCAAAAACATCACTATTCAACTCAAACTGCATTGATAATAATCATAAATAATTTTCCTAAAAGAGCCCTATTCTTTTAAAATTGATCGATATACTAATAAAAAATGATTGTGATAATTGCCGATATTCATTAACGCAATCAATGTCCCCTAATACATCGCACATATTATTTTTCGCTGAACATAACATCAATATAGCAAATATTCAGGTGTGTAATCAGAGTATTGTGTTCAAAAACATTCAATATAGAAAAGATTTAAAGTCAAATTGCCTTATGCTCTTCAAAATACCAATAAAAACTAATTGAATACTACAAATAAAATTGCTTTTGTATTCGTTAAAATAACTTAATTATGCAATGAATCGTACTCTAAAAGTGCTGTACTTCAGCTTGAATTCAACGTAATGCATGAATAGCTGCAAAAAAATATTCACTATCAACTTAAATTGATTTATTGTTATAAATCAGATTGTAAAGAGATCCACTCTCTTAATTTTAATTAATATACTTGATAAGTAGAATGTATAATTGTTGGTATTATATTAAAATACAGTCACTGTCCTTTTGATCGTCAAATATCAATGTTTCGATTAAAATATGTCAATATAGCAAACATCAGGTGTATAATCAGAGTATTATGTAAAAAACCGTCATATAGATCAAAGTTAAAGTCAAATTGCATATATTCTATTCAAATACATTAAAACTAATTGAATACTCACCAATTGCTTGTATTCAGTTAAAAAAAAACTTATTATGCAATGAACGTACTCTAAAAGCTTGTACTCCACTTGAATTAAACGTAATACAACGAAATAGTGAAAAACATCACTATTCAACTCAAATTCGTTGATATGGTCATAAATCAGACCCTAAAAGAGCCTATTCTCTTAAAATTGATCGATATACTGGACAAATTAGATGTGTAATTATAGGTATTACATTAAAAACACAATCAAATATCCTTAATAGATCGCCACATATCATTTTTTTCGACTGGAGTACAATAAGTTTTAACAAAACATTAGGTGTGTAATCAGAGAATTATGTTAAAAAAACCATCATATAGACAAGATTAAGTCAAATTGCTTATATTCCTATTTCAAAAACATTAAAAACAAATTGAATACACACAATTGCTTGTATTATGTTAAAAAACTTATTATGCAATGAATCGTACTCTAAATTCTTTTACTCCACTTGAATTCAACGCAAAAACATCACTATTCAGCAAAATTTTATTTGATATTGTCATAAATCAGACCTCTGAAAGAGCATATTCTCTTAAAAGTGATCAATATGCTGATAAATAGATGTGTAATTGTAGGTATTATATAAAAACACAATCCAAATGTCCCTAATAGATTGCCAAATATCAATTTACCATTGAAATACATCAATATAGCAAACATTAGATGCATAATCAGAGTATTATGTTAAAACAACCTTCATATAGACAAGATTAAAGTCAAACTGCATTATTCTCTTCAAATACATTAAAAACTAATTGAACACTCACACAAGTGCTTGTATTAAGTTAAATAACTAATTATGATCAATGAATCGTACTCTAAATGCTTGTACTCCACTTGAATTCAATGTAATGCAATGAATAGTCGCAAAAACATCACTATTCACTCAACTGCATTGATATATCATAAATAATTTCCTAAAAGAGCCTATTCTTTTAAAAATTGATCGATATACTAATAAAAAGATGTATAATTGCCGATATTACATTAAAACGCAATCAAATGTCCCTAATACATCGCCACATATTATTTTTCGACTGAAATACATCAATATAGCAAATATTAGGTGTGTATCAGAGTATTGTGTTAAAAAAACATTCATATAAGAAAGATTAAAGTCAAATTGCCTTTATGCTCTTCAGATACAATAAAAACTAATTGAATACTCACACAATTGCTTGTATTCAGTTAAAATAACTTATTATGCAATGAATCGTACTCTAAAAATGCCTGTACTCAGCTTTGAATTCAACGTAATGCAATGAATAGCTGCAAAAATATCACTATTCAACTTAAATTTGATTTATATGTTATAAATCAGATTGTAAAAGAGACTACTCTCTTAAATTTTATTAATATACTGATAAGTAGATGTATAATTGTTGGTATTATATTAAAATACAGTCACATGTCCCTATTAGATCGTCAAATATCAATGTTCGATTAAAATATATCAATATAGCAAACATTATGTGTGTAATCAGAGTATTATGTTAAAAAACCGTCATATAGACAAGATTAAAGTCAAATTGCATATATTCTATTCAAATACATTAAAAACTAATTGAATACTCACACAATTGCTTGTATTCAGTTAAAAAAACTTATTATGCAATGAATCGTACTCTAAAAGCTTGTACTCCACTTGAATTAAACGTAATACAACGAATAGCTGCAAAAACATCACTATTCAACTCAAATTCGTTGATATGTCATAAATCAGACCCTAAAAGAGCCTATTCTCTTACAATTGATCGATATACTGACAAATAGATGTGTAATTATAGGATTATATTAAAATACAATCAAATGTCCCTAATAGATCACCACATATTATTTTTTGATTGAAATGCATCAATCTAGCAAAGATTAGGTGTGTAATCAGAGGATAATATTAAAAAACCTTCATATAGACAAGATTAAAGTCAAATTGCATATGTTCTCTTTACATACAATAAAAACTATTTGAATAATCACACAATTGCTTGTATTCAGTTAAAATAACTTATTATACAAAGAATCGTACTCTAAATACTTGTACTCCACTTGAATTTAATGTAATTCAATGAATAGCTGCCAAAAAATCACTATTTAACTCAAATTCATTGATATGTCATAAATCAGTCCCTAAAAAAGCCTATTCTCTTAAAATTGATCGATATACTGATAAATAGATATGTAATTATAGGTATTCCATTGAAACACAATCAAATGTCCCTAATAGATCGCCAAATTTCTATTTTCGATTGAAATACATCAATATAGCAAACATTAGATTTGTAATCAGAGTATTATGTTAAAAACCTTCATATAGACAAGATTAAAATCAAATTCATTCATATGTCATAAATCAAACTGTAAAAGGGCCTACTCTCTTAAAATTGATCGATATACTGATAAATAGATGTAATTGTAGATATTATATTAAAATGCAATCAAATGTCTCTAATAGATCACCAAATATTAATTTTTGATTGAAATACATCAATCTAGCAAAGATTAGGTGTGTAATCAGAGGATAATATTAAAAAACCTTCATATAGACAAGATTAAAGTCAAATTGCATATGTTCTATTTAATACAATAAAAACTAATTGAATAATCACACAATTGCTTGTATTCAGTTAAAATAACTTATTATACAAAGAATCGTACTCTAAATACTTGTACTCCACTTGAATTTAATGTAATTCAATGAATAGCTGCCAAAAAATCACTATTTAACTCAAATTCATTGATATGTCATAAATCAGTCCCTAAAAAAGCCTATTCTCTTAAAATTGATCGATATACTGATAAATAGATATGTAATTATAGGTATTCCATTGAAACACAATCAAATGTCCCTAATAGATCGCCAAATTTCTATTTTCGATTGAAATACATCAATATAGCAAACATTAGATTTGTAATCAGAGTATTATGTTAAAAACTTTCATATAGACAAGATTAAAATCAAATTCATTCATATGTCATAAATCAAACTGTAAAAGGGCCTACTCTCTTAAAATTAATCAATATACTGATAAATAGATATAATTGTAGATATTATATTAAAATGCAATCAAATGTCTCTAATAGATCACCAAATATTAATTTTTGATTGAAATACATCAATATAGCAAACATTTGTAGAAATACCTAAATAGGTAATAAAGTGATTTCCAAATACTAGTATTCTGTTCAAATACAATGAATAAACCTTTGAATTGCTATATAATTGCTAAAAGTCAGTTTAAAAAACTTAGTATGTATTGAATCGGATTTTAAATGTATATAATTGGCATAAATTCATCATTATAATGACAAATAATTGTATAATTGCCATTCTTTGACTCAAATACGTTGATATGTGATATATTTATCTATAAAAGCATCTATTAAGTTAACATAAGTTGATATACTAACAAATTATTATATAATTGCAAGTAGTAAGTTAAAATAACTTGACATGCATTGAATTAGTCGTTAAATGTGTGTGTTTTACTCAAATTTATTTAAATAGCAATGAATAATTGTGTAAGTACTACTATCCACCTCAAATTCATTAGTATATAACAAATTACTTTTCAAATGTGTGTACTAACGTGAAATGTATCAGTATACCATCAAATTATTATATAAGCATTATTAATAAGATAAAATAGCTTGATATGTCATGAATCAGTCTCCATACAAATGTTTTCAGTTTTAATGGATTGATATAATTAATATATATTATGTGATTATGACCATTAAGTTGAAATATCTTGAATTGTAATAAATCTATATCTAAAAGTTAGTATTCTATTTAAATGCATTGAAAAATCCTCGAATGGTCATATAACTGCTGTTATTCAGTTAAAATAACTTGACATACGATGAATTAGATTGTAATTGCATGTATTTAAATTAAATTTATTGGTAACAAAAAAGTAGTATAATAGCTATTATTCAATTCAAATACATTAGTAACTAATAAATTAATTTCTAAATCTATTAAGTTGAAATAGATTAATATATATTATTAAATAGTTGTATAATTGTAATTATTTAGTAACATAACTTGATAGATATCAAAAAGTCACTAAATATATTTATTCGGATGAAATACATCGATAAAATACTTACTAACTTCACTAATTGTGAGTACTAAGTTAAATCACTGCAATATGCAATAAATCATCTAAATGCTAGTATTTCGTTCACATACGTTAATAAATTATGAAAAAATTATATAGTTGCAAGTATTTAGATAAAATAACTTGATTTGAACTTTATTGGCTTCTAAATCCTTCTATTTGACAAAAACTCTTTGATATAGTAACGAATAATTGTATAATTGTTACTGTTTAATTCAAATATAATTATATATAGCAAATTAATCTAGCATCTATTAAGTTGAAATACGTCAATATACTACTATAAATCTTGAAATTACGTTAAAATAACTTGATATATATCGAATTGATTGCTAAATTTGTGTATTGAGTTGAAATACTATAAAATAATAAATATTTGCCGTGCTAATAGGTAGAAATACCTAGATATGTAATAAAGTGATATTCAAATACTAGTATTCTTTTCAAATACAATGAATAAACCTTTGAATTGCTATATAATTGCTAAAAGTCATTTTAAATAACTTAGTATGTATTGAATTGGATTCTAAATATATATAATTGGCATAAATTCATCATTATAGTGATAAATAATTGTGTAATTACCACTCTTTAACTCAAATACATTGATATGTGATATATTTATCTATAAAAGCATCTATTAAGTTAAAATAAATTGATATACTAACAAATTATTATGTAATTGCAAGTAGTAAGTTAAAATAACTTAACATGCATTGAATTAGTCTTTAAATATGTGTGTTTTACTCAAATTTATTGAAATAGTAATGAATAATTGTGTAAGTACCATTATTCACCTCAAATCCATTAATATATAACAAATTACTCTTCAAATGTGTGTACTAACGTGAAATGTATCAATATACTATCAAATTATTGTATAGTCACTATTAATAAGATAGCTTGATATGTCATGAATCAGTCTCCATATAATTATTTTCAGTTTTAATGGATTGATATAATTAATATATATTATGTGATTATGGCCATTAAGTTGAAACATCTTGAATTATAATAAATCTATATCTAAAAGTTAGTATTCTATTTAAATGCATTGAAAAATCCTCGAATGGTCATATAGTTGCTGTTATTTCATTAAAATAACTTGATATACAATGAATCAAATTATAATTGCATGTATTCAAATTAAATTTATTGGTAGAGCAACAAAAAGTAGTATAATAGCCAATGTTCAATTCAAATACATAAGTACATAATAAACTAATTTCTAAAAGCATCTATTAAGTTGAAATAGATTAATATATATTATTAAATAGTTATATAATTGTGATTATTTAGTAACATAACTTGATATACATCAAAAAATCACTAAATATATTTATTCGGATGAAATACATTGATAAAATATTTGCCAACTTCACTAATTGTGAGTACTAAGTTAAACCACTGCAATATGCAATAAATCATCTAAATGCTAGCATTTCGTCTGCATATATTAACAAATTATTGAAAAATCATATAGTTGCAAGTATTTAGATAAAATAACTTGATTTGCACTTTATTAGCTTCAGTGCAGCGACAGTGCAGCCTTGCGCGTGCGCGGCGATTGGGAGGAGAGATTTGCATTAAATCAGTTTCTAAACCCTTTTTTACATATATTAATTATTACTATTCGACATGAATTCTTTGATATAGCACCGAATAGTTGTATTATTATTACTATTCAGTCAAAATATAAGATAAAATAACTTAATATGTAATAAATCGATCTTTATACTAATGTATTCAGTTTAAATACAATGATATAACTAATATAAGTTATGTAATTATGACTAATAAGTTAAACTACTTTGATTTATAGTAAATTGATTTCTAAATGCTAGTATTTTGTTCGAATATGTTAAAAAATCTTCGAATGGTTGTATAATTACTATTATTTAATTAAAATAACTTGATGTGCTATGAATCAGACGTTAATGCATGTATTCAAATTAAATTCATTGGTAGAGCAAGAAATACTAGTCTAATTGCCACTGTTCAATTAAAATTCATTAATAAGGAGTAAATTAACTTCTAAAAGCATTTATTAAGTTGAAATAAATTAATATACCTTCAACTTATTGTATAATTGCAAGTATTTAACAAAACTAACCTGATATACATCAAGAAAATTACTAAATATGAGTATTCAGATAATGTATCTCGACATAATAATTATAGCTTGTGTAATTGTTAGTATTAAGCTAAACTACCTCGATAAGCAATAAATTGTTATCAAAATGCTAATATTCTGTTCAAATACATTCATAAATCATTGAAAAGTCATATAATTTTTGGTATTTAAATAAAATAACTTAATTTGCAAAGAATTAATTTCTAAATCCTTGTTTTCAACATAAATTATTTGATATAGCAATGAATAGTTTTATAATTATTACTTTTCAGCTTAAATACAATGAGATACAGTATATTAGTTTCTAAAAGCATCTATTAAGATCAAATGCATTGATATATTAAGTTGAAATAACTCGATAGACATCGAATGGATTCAATTAAAATATAATAAATAATAAATAAAAATTATGTAATTATGAGTAATAGGTAAAAAATATTTGGATATGTAATAGAGCGATGTCTTGATGTTAGTATTATTCAAATACAATGAATAAACCTTAGCATTATTGCATGACTGCTAGAATTTAATCTAAATAACTTGATATACATTAAATCGGTTTCTAAATATTTGTATTTAAGTAACGAATAATTATATAATTGTCACTCTTCAGTTAAAAGATATTGATATGTGACAAATTTATCTCTAAGAGTTTCGATTATGTTGAATTACATTTATATATTATCAAATAGTTATATAATTACTAATATTATATTAAAATTCCTTGAAATGAGTTGAATCAGTCTCTAAATGAGTGTATTCAATTTTAATAATTTGATATAACAAATATAAGTTGTGTAATTATGAGTATTAACTTATAATAACATGATATATAAAAATTCGATGATGTAATATTAGTATTATATTTAAATACATTGAACATTCATCGAATAGTATATAATAGCTGGTATTCAATTAAAATAATTTGACATGCAATGAATTAATCTCTAAATGTCTATTTTTTTAAATTCATTGATATAACAATGAATAATTGTTAATTACCTCCGTTAAGCTCACATGCATTGATATATGACAAATTACTCTTCAAATGTATTTATTAATTTGAAATATATCGATATACTTTTAAATAGTTGCGTAATTGCTAGTAATACTATAAAATAGTTTGATATGTATCCAATCAGTTTTTATAAAAATATATTCAGTTTTAATACATCAATATAATTAATATACATTGTGTAATTATGACTAATGAGTTAAACTCCCTTGATTTGTGATACATCGATCTTTAAAACCTACTATTCTATTTAAATATGTTAAAAAATCTCTAAATAGTAGTATAATTGCTATTATTTAGTTAAAATAACGTATTTGCTATGAATCAGACTGTAAATACATGTATTTTAATTAAATTCATTGGTGGAGCAAGAAATATTGGTATAATTGCTACTATTCAATTCAAGTTCATTCATGCGGAATAAATTAACCTCTAAAATCATTTATTAAGTCTAAATAAATTGATATACCTTAAACTTATTATATAATGCGAGTATTTAACAAAAATAACCTAATATACATCAAGAAGATACTAAATATGAGTATTCGAATAAAGTACATTAACATAACAACTATTGCCCATGGAATTGCTAGTACTATGCTAAACTATCTCGACATGTAATAAATCGTTATTTATATACTAGTATTCTTTTCAAATACATTAAAAAATTATTGAAAAGTCATATAATTGTTAGTATTTAAAAACAATAACTTGATTTGTAATAAATCGGTTTCCAAATCCTTGTATTCAATATAAAATTTTCGATATAACAACGAATAGTTGTGCAATTGTTACTGTTCAATTCAAACATAATTATATATAGAATATTAGTCTCTAAAAAAATCTATTAAGTTCAAATGCATCGATATACTACTACGTGTAGGTATTAATGCTAGTATTAAGTTGAAGTAACACGATATGCATTCAATCGAGTACTAAATATTTGTATTCAATTAAAATATAATGAAATAACAAATTTAAGTTATGTAATTATGAGTAATAAGTAAAAATACTTGGATATGTAATACAACAATATCTATTCTATTCAAATACAATGAGTAAACCTTCAAATTGATGCATGATTGCCAGAATTTAGTATAAATAACTTAATATATAACGAATGTTCTCTAAATATGTGTATTTATGTAACAAATAATTGTTATATAATAACTCGTATTTAGTTAAAATAACTTCACATGCATTGAATCAGTTTGTAAATGTATGTATTTTACTTTAATTCATCGACAAAATAATAAACAATTATGTAATTATCACTATTCAATTCAAATGCGTTGATATATAACAAATTACTTTTCAAATATATTTACTAATTCAAAATTCATTGATATACTATTAAGTTAGTGCTTAATTGCCAGTAATAAAATAAAATAGCTTTATATATATTGAATCGATCTCTATACAAATGTATTTAGTTTAATAACTAATATAAGTTGTGTAGTTATGACTAATAAGTTAAAGTACCATGATTTATAGTAAATCGATCTCTATAAGTAGGTATTTTATTCAAATTCATTAAAAATCTTCGAATTATCGTATAATTACTATTATTCAGTTAAAATAGCTTGTTATGCTATTAATCGGACTGTAAATGCATATATTCAAATTAAATTCATCAGTAAAGCAGTAAATACCAGTATAATTATCATTATTTAATTCAAATACATTGATGCATAATAAATTAATCTCTAAAAATATCTATTAAGTTGAAGTAAATCAATATACCTTCAACTAGTTATATAATTACAAGTATTTAGTTAAAATAACTTGAGATGTATCGAAACGATCACTAGTGCATTCGAATAAAGGACATCGATATAGCAATTATAGCTTATGTATTTGAGTGTGCTAAGTTAAATTACTTCGGTATGCAATGAATCGTTATGTAAATGCTACTAGTCTATTCAAATATATTAACAAATAATCAGTAAGTCATATAATAGTTAGGATTTAGATAAAATAACTTTATTTGCACTAAATTGGTTCCTAAAACCTTGTATTCAATTTAAATTTTTTTTATATAGTAACGAATAATTGTATAATTATTACTCCTCAATTCAAACACAATTATATATAGCATATTAGTCTTTAAAAATATATATTAAGTGAAAATACGTCGATATACTACCAAGTATAGGTATAAATCCTAGAATTAAGTTAAAATACCTCGATAAGCATCGAATCGACTGCTAAATATATGTATTCAATTAAAATACAATGAAATAAAAAATATAAATTGTGTAATTAAAAGTAATAGGTAGAAATACTAGGTTATGTAATAGGGCAATGTCTAAATGCTAGTATTATATTCAGAAATAATAAAAAACCTTTGAATTGCTACAAGATTGCTAGAATATAGTTTACATAACTTGATATGTAATAAATCGCTCTCTAAATATATATATATTTAGCATAAATTCATCAATATAGTTATGAATAATTATATAATTATCACTTTTCATTTCAAATATATTGATATATGACAAATTTGTTTGCAAAAGCATTGCTAATAATATGATAAAATTGCTTGATATACATCGAATTAATTTTTATACAAGTGTGTTCAGTTTTAATTCATCAATATAATAAATATAAATTGTATAATTATGACTAATAAGGTTAACTACCTTCATTTGTAGTAAATTGATCTCTAATAAAAGCTAGTATTTTGTTTGAATATATTGAAAAATCTTCAAATAATCATATAATTGCTATTATTCAGTTAAAATAACTTAATATACTATGAATCAGATTGTAATTGCATATATTCACATTAAATTTATTAGTAGAGCAACGAATAGTAATATCATAGCATCGTTCAATTCAAATTTATTGATGTGGAATAAATTAACCTCTAAAAATATCTATTAAGTTGAAATAAATTATTATATCATCAACTAGTTGTATAAACTCATCCTCGAACTACATTGTACTGTGAAAGATCAGTTCTGATACCATATTATAATATCTCATGATCCAAACATAGAAATATTGTCTGCTTTAACCTTAGAAAAACTATGTGATTTGAGTAATTCTTAGGAGGTCATCCATCTCAGTACTATTCCAACCAAAGCACGCTTACTTACAGAATTGTTCATCATTAGCCTCATAATTTTGCCCCAAAAGGCGCTTCTATAATTTGAGTTCACGTTATCTATTTATACAGCTTAGGATTTCCCCCATTTTCGATGTGAGACGATTTATTTTTGTGCCCCTCTCACTACTTTTTATCGACCAAGAGCTGCACTTCATTTTAATGATACATTTCTCTTAAGATATTATCCTGCGATCACTTTCCACCCTCTTCGGCCATTAGTATCACAAGTTTAATAATTAAATTAACATCGGATCGGATCAAATTTAATTATCAAATTTAAAAATTATACAATTCATTATTTTTAAGCTAAATTTAAAGTTAGATCAAATCGAGTTGAACTAAAGTCAAATCCATTACTAGTTTTTTATTTAGAGAAAATTATTGCTTATCCTATACCTTATTTGGTTAGTAAATTATTTTTGACAAAAAAATATTTTATTTTATATATTTAATTAAAAATTTATTTTAATGTTAAAAAGTACGTAATAGGTAATATTAAGTTAATTATAATATTAAAATTTATATTATATATAAAATAAAATTAATTTTTAATATTAAAATTTATGTTAAATATGAAATAAAATTATGAAAATTTTTAATAAATTTATGATATTAATGCAATAGCTTTTTATCTCTTTTGAAGTCTGAACCGAAGGAGGCCCGATGTCTATAAATATAGATCACGAGATAGTGCACTGCTGCTCCAGTCTCTCTCTCTCTCTCTCTCTCTCTCTCTCTCTCTCCAGAGAGAACAACTCATGGAAAAGATTTTCGTCCTTCTCCGCCTCCTCGTCCTCCTCCAGGCGGCGACCACCGGAGCCGCCGCCGTCGGCGAAGGTCTCATCAACGTCGCCAGGCTCAAAATGTTCGTCGACGACCTGCCGGATATGCCGAGGCTCCAGGGGTTCCGCGTCCGGGACGGCGAACTCCTACCCGGTAACCTCACCATCGGCATGTACGAGAAATCCTGGGTCAGTCCCCTGTCCCCTTTTCCCACCGCCTCGTTTCTCATTCATTTTTCAATTTTTCTCCTCCGGTAATATTACCGTCTAGTAACCGTACTTCGCTTCTTTTCGATCTGCCCGCCTCCGGCGATCTTTTTTTGGCCGGAATATTATAGCAATTTACTACTAAATTTTTTTTAATAGAAAATTTACTATTAGTTTTATTGATCTAAAAAATTACTTCTTCTTATATATTGATTATTTTAGTATAATTAAAAATTAAATAGCATAAATATATACCTCAATTTAATAACATTAATGTATGATAATTTAATTATTGAATGAGAGAGAATCAGAGAAAAGGCCAAGTTCAGTTTTTGGAGTGTGTAGAAGAGAGATCTTTTCCTACAGAAGACCATGTGCATGCTTTTGTTAGAAAATTCATTTTTAGTAACTTTCCCTTTAGTTTATTATGATATATATATATATATTTATGTACATATTTATATATATATATATAGGTTACGAGATAATTAAATTTTAAATATGAAATTTATTTTGTTAGTTGAGTGAAATTCAATATAAAAAATTACCATAGGTTTGAAATAAAAAAATGAAATTACCGTAGTTTTTCTGAAAATAACCGTAGGCTTTTTTATAACCATAGTTAAAAAAAGAAATTACCAAAGTAATAAAAATAAATAAATTGCCATAGTTGAATTGAAACTATACAGGAAAGGCGGAGACCACCTAAGCTGTGTTTAACTTAATTATAGATCATATCCTATTTAATTTTTAAAATTTAAATCTAATTATATTTAATAGAATAAAAAATTAATTTTATATTATTTTTTTCATAATATTTAAAAAAGCTAAATTTTAAAAAAACAAAACTTCATATCATATAATTTCAAAATTAATAAATAATTTATTTCATTTTACTTAATTTTTAAGAATAAAAATGTATTCATTTGAGTTTTAATTTAATCTTATATATATATATATGAGAATATTTTTAGTTGAAATAAAAGATAATTTTTGATATAATATTTTTATTTTGAAATATATAAAAATATAAAAATTACGATTTTTAAAGATATATATAAGATGATAATTCTAATTAAAAGAGATATATATATATATATATATATATATATTAATAAGAAGATTATATGATATAGTAAGTTATTCATTTTTAAATTTATATATAATAAAAATACATTAAATTTAATAAAAAGTTTGTGTTTAAATATATTATTAGTTAAATGCTGAAATATGTATTATATGATTTATAAGACCGATCAAACCATTAGTCACTTCCATTTTGTTGTGATTCACGCATAAGAGATATAAAAGATTTTGTATTTATTTTATTTTTGTTAAAATTAAGTTTCAATAAAAAATTAATAATTTTATGAGAGAATAATCAGATTTTCTTTTCTCTCAATCTCTCTGCCACATCAAAAAGAAGTTCTACCTTTTTTTAGGTGTTTCAAAATTTTGAACATTACATTATTTTTTAAATATATGAGATTTTATAATTTAAAATTTTGTGAAGATAATAATATATTTAAAAACTTTGAATATTATATTAATTTTTTAAATATATTATCTTATAATTTAAATTTTGTGAAAATAATACATATAAATAACATTTTAAATTTAAAATAATACATAAGTGACTATCATTTTTTTTATTCTGTAAAAGAAATCATTTTTTCTTTGAATTTTTGATTGAGGTGATCCTTCGTTTTTATTGTGGGGGAATCAAGTCGAAATGTTGAAGACTAAAAAAAATCAATCAAATAATTTCTAGTAAAAATAAAAAAAAAACTAATTACAGTTTTAAATGCAAAAGATATTATATATATATAAATAATTAAAAAAAATTATTAAATTTAGGTATCCAACTATTGGCCTCCATATGTGCACAGGTTTATACAAAGTGTACATGTGATGGCCAGCAGATGGAAGCCAAACGGTTCGACGTTTATCGAACTAAAAAATTGCTCTATTAAAACAAGGGTTATTTGTTAGGATGATGATTCATTATAATAAATGAGTCATAGTCATATAAATTGTGCTACTTTAGTAGTAATGATCAATAAATGATGTTTGACAATCAATTGTCTGCAAATTTCAGACTGACTTATTATAGATTGATACTTATTTGATTGTAGATTGGATTTGTTGAGGGAGGACCATTGAAAAGCTATTCTGAAATATACGTACAATTATTCATGAGCTAGTTTTCAAGTTTTTTTTACCTTCTAACTCTTACAGGAGAATTTATTCTCGATCAGGTCTATAGTCGAGATACTTTGTTGAATTTTACATTAACATTACATGAAAACACTAAATTTGGAAGTTTGATCAAATGAATGAAAAAAAGCATATATTAACATGAAAGATTTCCTTACCACAAAAATCCTAACTTATTATAGCTTTATGAGACTCATCATTTTTATTTATATTATCCTCCATACTTCCACAACTAAACTTTGATAAAAAGGCATATTGACTGTTATTTTTTTACAATAAATTATATGCACCATATGATTATTATTTAGGAAATATTTAGTTTAATATTATTTTAACATTATGTCATATTATTTAGAAAAAATAATTTTTGTTTTCTATAAAATTATAAAATTATTAATTAAAAGATGATATTTAAATATAAAATATTTAAATTATATAATATAATATAAAAATAATATTGAATTAACACCCCTTAAAGAAATATTAGAGAGTTACTCAGTAAATTCATTAATTCAAGATAATAATTTTTTTTCTTAGTTTAAAAAATAAAAAATCATTCATATATATTATTTTACCTAAATTTTAATATATAAAATTAATTTTGTTTTATATTTTACATAATTTTTTAAAAATATTTGCATATATATATTACATAAATTTAGATATATATAATACATCACATATATTAATTTTATTTTTTATCTGTGCCTTAAAGTAATACAAAATTTTCAAAACTAAAATTTTTTCCAATCAAATATATCTGAAAGAGAACTTTTATTAAATTTAGGAATGTATAAAGCCTATATCAAAAAGAAAATGTATTAAGCCATATTAAATAAGTTGAAATGATTTATTTAACTATAAAAGTTATAACGAATATAGTTGTTTTTATTTTTTATTTTTATTTTATTTTTTTTGGTCTGAAGTAGTCAATATATTTGAGTTTTGGCATTTTCTTGCAAAGAAATTTTCCATGGCCAACTTTATTTTCCATGTGGTGACAACTGTATGCCGCACTAGTCATGTAGTGACAGTTGATGTTAGATGTCTGCCACCTTTGATTATTTTTTATTTATTTATTTTTCATGATACTTTTTTTTTGATATTAATGTTTTTTATGATACCTCTGGTGATTTATTTTGATAGTCTTTACTTTCTATTAATTATTATATTATTTTAGGTTAATATTATTCTACATTTTAGAGCTAGCTAATCACTAATCGGTAATAATAATCGAAGGCAATTATTACCGTCTCAATTATCAAGCTCCATGCATTATTGTTACATTCCGAAGTATATATAATTAGAATAATATTGAGTCATATAGATAATAATGAATTATCTTTTACTCTTATAAATAGACATGATTTTGCTGAAATAAGTGTGAAATTAACTCTTTAATTCAGTTTAATTGCTGATTTTATTTTTGAATAGTATTTTATGGTACTACTTGGACATTTTAATAATATTAATTTATCGTAAGCTTGCCAACTTAGCTTTGCATGAATCCAACAAAAGAAATCCTTTAACTCTGCATGATTAAACAATTAAGTGCCTTAAACATTAGATAAGTTGGCCAATTATAGTTTCAATATTTTTCTAATCATAAGAACATGACCAAGATTTCAAAAAAAAATTTAAATTCTGTTTGGCATGAAGATCAAAATAGTACTAGTTTAAAAAATAATAATAATAATAAATAAATAAATAAATATTTTTAATTTTTTTTTACAAATTTTAATATAAAAAATATTATTTTATTTTACATACTCAATAATTTTTAATAAAAATCTCAACTTTATTTTACATTTTAGATAAAAATACTAAAATTTAGTATTTTAATTTAGAATATAAAATAAATTTGATATTTTTATTAAAAATTATTTAATATATTAAATAAAATAATATCTTTTTATATTGAAAGTTGTGTAGAGCAATTAAAAAAATTATTTATTATTATATTATTATTTTGTAAATATTTTAATCTTGATTTTGATACTTGTGTCAAACAAGACTTAAAAATATATTCTTTGAATAGATTTGGGAATATATATATATATATAATATGATATTTATTCAGGCTTACGAACAATTCAATGTTGTTTAACTATATTTGCATGATAAAACTGGCAATCATTTTCTTTCATTTAACAAAATAATGAAAGATATGAAAACAAATGGAGACAAGTTCAAAAATTAACTAATTGGGTGTTTATTTTAATACTGTGCTATGCTTGAAGAAGTAGAAGATAACTCTAAAAATGCTTGAAAGTGTTCAATGCCTTATTGAAAGATAAAGTGGGGCAAATCGGTTCTGATTAGGGGTGGAATTCGATCGATTATTGTCTGTTCTAGGCAAATTTTATGGATTCAGACTGACCAAGATAGGCTCCAATATTTTGGGAACTGAAATTGAATCGAACAAATTGGGTTTGGGCTCAGTTCTGTTCAGGTTTAGGTCCGGCTCAAGCTAGGTTTGGGTCTGATTCTTATTTTTATTTAACAACAAATTAAGAATTTTTTTAGAATTTATATTATATTAAAAAGAACTTAAATAATATGAATTTAAACCATCATTATAATATAAATTCAATAAAATTTGAATGAAATTTTTATCGTATATTTATTTAAAAAAATTAGATTTAATAATGATAGAAATATAATAAAATTAATAAATTATAAAAATATATTTATTTAATAAAATTTATATAATTTAACTTATAATGTAATATAAGTCATAAAAATAAAATGATAATATTAATAAAATAAATAAATTTTAATTTAGCGTTAATAAATATAAATAAAATAAAATATTTAATTTTTTTTTAATATTATAAACTTATTATATAGTGATAAAATAAAAAATTTAATTTATATACTATAATATTAAAAATTTTACGAGTATTCAATTCGGTTCCAGGTTTTGAATGTCAAAACGAAAAAATGAACCAAATTATTGGATTTTGAAAATTGTAGAACCAGAATCGAAGCAAATAGATCTATTTTCAGTTTGGTTCTGGCATCGAAACAGAAGAACTTATGTATATATGATGTACGTAAAATGAAACGAGGATCTCCATGTAATATTTTGTAATATCTAGTTTTCAAAGTGATAATATTTTAATAATTAGATATCAAAACATGAAATTCATAAGTACAGGAAGGAATTTGTCATAATAGAGGATATAAATAAGATATTAGTACATGAAAATAATTTTTTTAATAATAATTAGAAATAGAATAATAGTGCATGTTGATGCAAAAAATATGCAAAAATAGAATGAAATAAGACGATAATTTTTACGTAGAAACCCAAGTATTCGGGGGAAAAACTACGATGTCATCTAGGTGATTTAAATCCACTAATCAAATCTCTTCTCTTACAAAGCTTGGTAGTCTCTAAATGGAGATCAGATAAATACAAAAGAGAGAGGTAGAGAGAGAGTGGCAGCTCGGCCAGAGAGAGAGCCACCGAAGGAGAGAGAGAGAGAGCCCCTAGAAAGAGAGTGTCCATCTCCTCCTCCTTCCCCTTATTTATAGCTTGGAGAGGAGGGGCGTAATATGTACAATCAAGTCAGACGTTCTGGCCGATGGTTAGTATTGATTGTACGCACCTGCCACTGAGCTTCCCCTTGGGTGTTAGAGAAGGTTCTAACATATCCCCCTCTGGAGCACAACGTATGTTGATGTACATGTTAGTTTCGATTATGATGATTTTAGTGGATCTCTTTAGAAATCCTTCATATAGAGTCGTCAACTCGACATAGTCGGGCTACTCCGTGGAAGCTGCAGAGTCGTTAGCTTATCATGGTTGAGCTGCTTCGTGGAAGCTGTTAGAGAAGAGCTTTTAGAGGAGAGCTGTTCGACGAGAGGTTTTAGGGAAGAGATTACTCCCTGCAGAGTCGTCAGCTCGTCGTGGTTGAGCTGCTTCATTGAAGTTGTTAGAGAAGAGCTATTCGACAAGAGGTTTTAGGGAAGAGATTACTCCCTGCAGAGTCATCAGCTCGTCCTGGTTGAACTGTTTCATGGAAGCTGGTAGAAAAGAGTTGTTATATGAGAGTTGTTCGACAATAGATTTTAGGGAAGAGATTACTCCCTGCAGATTCGTCAGCTCGTCATGGTTGAACTATTTCATGGAATCTGTTAGAGAAGAGCTGTTCGACGAGGAGATTTTAGAAAAGAGATTACTTCCTGCATAGTTGTTAGCTCATCGTGGTTGAGCTGCTCTATAGAAGCTGTTAGAGAAGAGCTATTAAAGGAGAGCTGTTCGACGAGAGATTTTAGAAAAGAGATTACTCCCTGCAGAGTCGTATGCTCGTCATGGTTGAACTGCTTCGTGGAAGCTATTGGAGAAGAGCTATTAGAGGAGAGTTATTCGACGAGGAGGTTTTAGGGAAGAGATTAGTCCCTGCAGAATCATTAGCTCGTCATAGTTGAACTGCTTCGTGGAAGCTGTTAGAGTAGAGGTTTTAGGGGAGAGGTCACCCTTAACGCTCAGTCACCGAGCTACCATGATCGTAAGTTGGGACTTTGAGAAGGGGTTTGCTCTTGACTGCCTGTCACCAAACTGGCTTGACCATAAGTTGGGACTTTGAGAAGAGATTTTAGAGAAGAGGTTAGCCTTGACTTTCGGTCACCGAGCTACTATGATTGTAAGGTGGGACTTTAAGAAGAGGTTTGCCCTTGACTTCCCATCACCAAGCTGGCTTGACCATGAGTTGGGACTTTGAGAAGGAATTTTAGACAAGAGGTCACTCTTGACTTTCAGTCGCCGAGCTGCCATGATCGTAAGCTGGGACTTTGAGAAGGAGTTTTAGAGAAGAGGTCACCCTTGACTTTCAGTCGCCGAGCTGCCATGATCGTAAGCTGAGACTTTGAGAAGGGGTTTGCCCTTGACTACCCATCACCAAACTGGTTTGACCATGAGCTGGGACTTCGAGAATGGATTTTAGAGAAAAGCGTCTCACGTAGCGAGGCTTTGAGAGAAGGGAATCTCACGTAGTGAGGGATCAGTCCTGCGTGAGGGCATCACTGTTAATGCAAAAAATATACCAAAATAGAATAAAATAAAATGATAATTTTTACGTGAAAATTCGAGTATCCGGGGGAAAAACTATGACGCCATTTAGGCAATTTAAATCCACTAATTGAATTTTTTCTCTTATAAAACTTGATGGTCTCTAAATGAAGACCAGATAAGTACAATAGAGAGAGGTATAGAGAGAGCCGGAGAGAGAGAGAGAGCCCCCGAAGGAGAGAGAGAGCCCCTAAAAAGAGAGTGTCCAGCTCCTCCTCCTTTCCCTTATTTATAGCTTGGAGAGGAGGGACGTAATAGGTACATTCTGTCATATCTGACACATATTCCTGTAAAGGACGATTAGGGAGTGGACCCCCATGCTGTCTTAAATGATGGGTTGACTTAATAGTACGGAGGGTACGATCTGGTGGTATCTCCTCGAACTGCTATTCAATTTGAGTTACTGTTCGACTTGGGGTGCTGTCGTGGCTGACTACTAGCAGCTGTGACCCAAATATCGTCGTCGATGATACAGAAGGCCAGACGTCGTGGCCGATGGTACAGAAGGCCAGACGTTGTGGCCGAAGATATAGAAGGTCAGACGTCGTGGCCTATGGTTAGTCTTGACTGTACGCACCTGCCACTGAGCTTCCCCTGGGGTGTTAGAAAAGGTTCTAACAGTGCACTAATCAAATTGATCAATGCTTGTAATAAATTTAACAATGAAATAAAAAAAACACACATTAAATTATATAGCAGCAATTTGAATAATAAAAAATTATGACAATTTACAATAATATTAGTCAACTAATGATATAAAGATGAAGTTGTTCTAATATAAATGAATAAGAATGAAAAAGGTCATAATGAGAGAGATAAAAAGAAAGAATAATATGAGGTTATAATTGTTCATCCGATTAAATTTGAAGATAGATTATGGGACCCTATGAATAAGGTCATTCGAAGTCGACAAGTTGTTCTTTATAGGAATCAAACCCTTGAAGATGAAGAAAGGGAGAGAATTATTTTCGATGAACTTTGACGATAAAGAACCGACTTAGAATAATGTCGGAGGCAAAGAAGGATTCAAACCATGAAGAATGAAACCCCTAAGTCAAAGAAGTTTATGAAGATTTCATTTAAGAATAAGAAGAAGAAACCAAAAGTGTGGTCCTTTTATAAGTTATACCATTGACAAATATGTGGTCCTAACTGATAAAGGTGCACAAAAAAGTATTAGGGAAAGTTTTTGAAGGCAAGTACACTGATCGATGGGTCGACTCCTAAAAAATACTCAAGTTATATAATGTTTTAAAGCCAATTTAATAATACCACTATATTTGAGATATAAGTTGTTACAATATAGTGTCAAACCTAACCTCCTGCAATATAGTGGTATGAGGACAAATTATGTAAAAACTAATGAGCTTGTGATAACTTGTAGCTGAAAAGAAAAATGACTGGGCACCAAGTGATGTCCCAAGAAAAAAAAAATTCTCAAAGGTCCAAGAGAAGATTATTATTGGTGTAAGTAACAATTCTTGGCAGGTTCATAGACCTAACAATTGACAAGAGGAAACAAGAATAAATCGTCCGACATTTGAAATGGATAAGAGTTGTTGAACTGTATGAGTAAATAGCATAATTCCAAATTGGGGGAACTTTTTAGGACAAAATCTTGAAGTTGGTGATATGAACTCCATAATCAAGCGTGCTTGAATTGAAATAATCTCAAAATGGATGACCTCTTAGTTTATACTCAAGTCTGTTAATTCTTAAAAGTGAAAGCAAATAGTATCTCTATATTTGGACACTTTAGAGATAGAGATATTATTCGCTTTTACTTTAAATATTATATAACTTGAAGGTTGTATACTAGTACTTCCTAGAAGGGATTACTTCAGCTCGAATATATATTTAACTGTGAAGTACTCATGAATGACCTCATGATTTTATCCTAAATAGTATATACAAGTTTAGATCACATTATTATTTATATTTTTCAAGATCTTCACACAATTTGTCCTTATGGAATTACTCCATCATGCTTATTTAGATGAGATTTGCCTAAAGTATCTTCTTTGTACCATTTTCTCGAGACTAAGGGTAAGAGTTTAGTTTGAAGATCGAAAATCACTCGATTTTTAGCTCAAATTAGGCTCAAATAAAAGTTTTTGAGCCTAGCCATGAGCCATTTTTCTGACTTGAAGATTTTTTCAAGCCGACACTACATCGGATTGAGCCAGTTCAGATCGGATCAATTTCAAAAATATAATATTATATAAATATTAGATATATAAAATAATTCTAATATAAGATGAATAGTTTTGCCTAGTTGAAGATTGGCATTAGTTTCTTTGGGAGGTTGGGAGTTCAAATTCTCTCTACTTCATCACTTAGAAATGACATATATGTTAAAAAAATTTCCTCTATTCTTAAAAAAATTAATGTTTTAATAAAACTAAGGTTATTTAATCTCACATTAGGAGTTTGAAGAAAAGAGAGGGGGGAGGGAGGTTTATAAAAATGAATGGTGGTATTCTTAAATTAAATTAAATCTTTAATAAAAAAAGAAAACATGGTAGCTTGAAGTAGGCTCGAGCTTAAAAAAAATTAACTCGAGTTGGCTCGAATCAAAATGATTTGAGCCATGGGCCGATTTTGAGCCAGTGGTTTTTTCGGTCTAAGCTCGAGCTGACTTTGGCTCAACTCAAACTTGGATCGTTCTCACCCTTACCCGGGACTCGATGTCCTTGTTGAGCTTTGCCTTATCATGACTTAGTGGCACGTGGATTTTGGATTATATTTCACATATAACCCCCACCATATCTCAGAGGTCACATGTGAGATGTGACTTTGAATCCACGTGCCTCTGAGTCGTGGAGGGGTAAATATTTAAGTGGATGTTGAGTCCTAAGATATGAGATACTGAGAGGATAATTTTAAGCAAATTTTTTACAAAAAAGTACGATAAAATAATTTCACGTAGAAAAGTCATGAAATTAATAATAGGAATTCAATTATTAAGCGTATTTGAGTTAGAGTAATTTGGGATGGGCAAATCATGTTGTTTCATAAAATTAAAGTGAATAATACCTTTACATGTGAGATACCATAAGTTACACATAAATTTTGAGAAATATTTTGGACAAGTATGATCTCCAATGAGCAGTACTAAGTAGCACTCGAGTTTGTGTTGCCTTTCTTGAAAACAGATTAGCATCATCATCAAATTTTCACTCCAAGATTTTAAATTTTCAACAAAAAATTCATGAAAACTTTTCAAATAAAAATTCTTGAAATTTTAACAAAGTGTAAATTGGCAAATAAAAGAGTAAAAAGATTCATTTGATTTGTAAATAAACTCTAATTAATATCACGCACTCATTTACTTAGATGCTCACCTTTTAGCATATAAACTATTATTTTATCATAAAAGAACAAAAAAACTAATTTTTTATAGTAAAAAATAAAATTTGCTTATCAATATTTTTGAAAATTTGATATATATATATATATATATAATATAATATAATATAATATAATAATGATGCACTTTTAATTACTGTATTAATATATATAATAGTTGCAAAAAATCTTGACAATTTTCCTAATTTCTTATTTCAATTTCCACGTCAGATATTCCACCGGGACCTTCCCCCCACCCGCGTCTTCGCCTACGGCACCTCCAGAGCCGCCGCCACCGTCCCCGGCCCGACGATCGAAGCGCTCGCCGGTGTCGCCACCCATATCACGTGGCTCAACCACCTCCCCACCAACCACATCCTCCCCTGGGACCCCTCCATCCCCTCCCCCCTCTCCTCCTCCTCCCCCCCAATCTCCGGCGTCCCAGCCGTCACCCACCTCCACGGCGGCGTCCACCCTCCGGCCGGCGACGGCAACTCCCTCGCCTGGTTCACCCACAACTTCTCCTCCACCGGACCTGCCTTCTCCTCCCCCACTTCCTACTACCCTAACCACCAGCCCCCAGGCAACCTCTGGTACCACGACCACGTCCTCGGCCTCACCCGACTCAACCTCCTGGCCGGCCTCCTCGCCGCCTTCGTCCTCCACTCCCCTCCCCTAGAGTCCCCCCTCTGCCTCCCCTCCGGCCCTTCCTTCGACCGCCACCTCATCCTCTTCGACCGCAGCTTCTCCTCCGACGGCTCCCTCTTCCTCAACTCCACCGGCAACAACCCCTCCATCCACCCCCAGTGGCAGCCGGAGTACTTTGGCTCCGCCATCATTGTCAACGGCAAGGCCTGGCCCCGCCTCCGCGTCCGCCGCCGGCGCTACCGTTTCCGCATCATCAATGCCAGCAACGCCCGCTTCTTCCGCCTCTCCCTCTCCAACGGCCTCCGCTTCCTCCACGTCGGCTCCGACTCCACCTACCTCCGCCGCCCCGTCCCCTCCAGGAACTTCCTTCTTTCCCCCTCGGAGATTGCCGACGTCATCATCGACTTCGCAGACTCCGCCGCCGGGGATCGCTCCGCCGTCCTCCTCAACGACGCGCCGTACCCGTTCCCCTCAGGCGACCCAGTCGACGAGTTCAACGGCAAGGTGATGAAGTTCGTAATCTCCCGTAGGCTGGGGGAGCGGGATCCTTCGCGACTGCCGGCACGGCTGCCGGGGCCACCGCCGCCAACGGCAGCGGAAGCTTCGGCTGCGAGGAGGAGGTATATCGTGTTGTACGAGTACGAGAGCGATACCGGGGAGCCGACCCATCTGTACATCAACGGCCGGTCATTCGAGGATCCGGTGACGGAGACGCCGACGGCGGGGGCTAGCGAGGAGTGGCAGGTGATCAATCTGACGGAGGACAACCACCCGCTGCACATACACTTGGCGCCCTTCGTCGTGCTGGAGCAGCGGGAGATCGTGGCCGTCGATGAGTTCAAGAAGTGCATGATGAGGATCAACGACGCGGAAGGGTGCCACGTCCAGAATCACGCGGGCGGGCGGACCGACCCGGTCCCGGCCCACGAGCAGGGTTGGAAGAACGTGTTCAAGATGCGGCCCGGGTTCATGACCCGGATCCTGGTCCGGTTCGCTATGCTCCCGTCCGGGGAGCCCTACCTGTTCGACGCCACGGCCGAGCCGGGTTACGTCTATCACTGCCACGTAAGCATCTCTATTTTTTTTTTTTGATAGTAAGTTCTTCCCACAATTAATGAGCACAGAAAAAAAAGGTAAAAAAAAGAAATTGAAGAGAAAAAAAAAGAAACGAAGTCTTCTAATTAATTACAAGCTCAATATAAAAAGTATACAATTAATTTGAAATATTTTTTTGAAGCCAATGAATTTGAAGTTTTCATTAACACTAAAGTGATTAAACATTATTAAGGATATGTTTATGTTAACAGAATAAAATAAAAGTAGAATGAAGTCTTCATTCGAAGAAAAATAAAATGATAAATTTTTTATTTATTTTAATATAATAGAATATAAAATAAATAAATAATAAAAATAATAAAATATTCATAAATATAATTTAATAAAATTTTATATTATTATTTATTATTAAAATTTATTTTACATAAATATTGATGAATATTATTTATTTAAATATATATATATATATATGTAGTATACATATGTAATAATACGTATATATATATATATACATATATGTGTATGTATGTAAATAAAAGTAATTTTAAAAAATATTTTTAGTTTACCATAAATAGTTATTCCATCAAAGTAAAAATGAAAATAACTATTTTATAATAAAAGTGGAATGAAATAGTCATTTTATCTTAGTAAATGAATCTATTTTATTAATAAATTAAAGGATAAATTGCTTCTAGACCCCTAAGTACAGAAGTGCATTGCAAGTTGGTCCTAAGTTTTAAAAATCTCGATTAAGCTCTTGAGGTTGTGAAAGTACTATAATTTTGGTTCATATTTCAGAAACTTACTATATTCATTAATTTATTTTGATAAAAATATAAACTTTGATCATTCTTTGAATAGTTTGAATCATTTATGTATTTTAAAATATCATTATGCATCTTTATTCTCACTATTTTAAATAAAATATCTCTCATTTCTTTTTTTCTGTATAAAATTTTAAATTAAAAAATTTTAGTATTAATATTTTAAAATTATACCCTAAAAAATCATAAAATTAACAAATATGAATTATCTTATAGCATATTAGTAAAAATTAGCAATTATGCTTCAATTGGAACTAAAACTATATAGTTTTTATAACCTTATGGCTCCAAATAGAAATTTTTAAAAAATTGAGATTAATTTGTAATGACTTTAAGATCTCATGAACCCAAATGCAATTTTTCTTAAATTAAAATATTCCATTTTACGTTTGTCACCTTCAAAGCCTTCTTTTTGTTTTGAAGTTCTTTTATTAGTGTCACTCTCAAAGCTTTCTACATTACACATTCAACTCACAAAGCTTTTTTATTTACATAAGAACTTCAGAGTATTATAAATATTACTTATTAAATCTATCTCTTTATGACATTTAAGATTCTCAAAATAGTGCAAATATTATTTATAAAATCCCAAAGATTATTATTTATATTTAAAACGCTAAAGGTTTTTTAATACATATATATATATATATATATATATATAATATGTTAAATATTTTAAAATATTCTTACATTATTCTGTTTTATTCTAAGAATATTTTTGAGAACTTAAAATAATGATTGGGTCTTCCAAAAATAATTTTAAATATTCAAAATAATAAACTTCATTCAATTAACCTAGTTATCATGAAATAATACATATTATAGAAATTAATTGATTCATTATAATTTATTTTAGCTAATATGTAATCTAATTTAGTATCAAACTGAGCTAGATGACGAGTCGATATCTGATTGAGCATTCGATCTAATTTTTATAACACTACTTCTGATTAAATTTTTTTAATCCAAAGCACTTTGTATCTTTGAATTTCAAGACTTAAAGAACCACCAATTTACTTCCTGAATTTTAGGATTATTAGTACTTTAGCTATTAAATAGACATGATTGACTGACCAAACAATGAAAATAATTTAAAAATGAAAGAATTTGACTGCTTAATTGATTTAAAATATTGTAATAAGTTTCTGGATAAAAATTGCAATAATTTTCAGAGAAAATAGTATTAGCTTTACAATATTTTCTACTCTTTTTTATTTATGTGGAAAGCATTATTTGATTGCAGATATTGGATCATGAGGATAATATGATGATGAGACCGCTGAAGCTCCAGCCTTAAATGAAGTTCTTATTGTGTTTGGAATTTTTTAGAATATTCAGCTGTTTGTTGCTTTTTTATCTTAATTTGCTTGCAAAATTTAATTTTAGCAAAGCTATACTTAAATTTAGATAAAGTATTTTTTTTATTAAGAACTGTATATCATCTAAAATAAAATTAATTATTATATTAAAGTATGTGAGTAGGCCTGTAAAAAGGTTAGATTTTGACTCAATCTCATCTAAGATTCGATTCGCAAATATAGTTAATTGAAAATATTTTACTTAATATTTATCCGATTTGAAATCTAATTCGAACTGTTATTTTTTTTTGGTCGACTATGATTCGACCTGTTCAAGTTATCATAAATAAATTGCCCAAAGTTCATCCACAACTGTGATGCTTCCTTGAGTATTTTTTTTGGTCTAAAGCACTTTTATATAAAAAGAACGGTTGAGAATAGCCGAAGAAAGCAATTTTTAAGTTGGATGGAAATGAGATACGATTGGAGTAAGAGATTGCTTATAAAATTATTGGATGTTGAAGATGGCAGTAGGCCTATCAACCAACGGATCGAATTCGGGTCGGGTTGACTCAAACTCGGATTCAAATTTATATATATCAGATCGGGTTATACATCAGATCGGGTCATGGTTGATCTATATCCTCTCGGGTCGGAAATCGAATTGGTTCGGAAATCGGGTTTTCGGATTTAATTCATTTACAATAAAAATAGTTATTTTTAAATATTTTTTATAATCAAATTTAAAATAATATTAAATTTATTGGAAATAAAATAAGAAAGAATATTATATTTTTATGAATTAATTAAATATTTTAATATAAAAAATAGTATTTGTAATATATAGATACATATATATTGTGAAATATAAACTGAGCACTATAAACTATAATATACTAATATTATCTTTGAGAATCTTTTATTAGTTTTTTTTTAGAATATTTTATTAGTTAATTATAGTGTTTTTTTACATGAGTTTTCTAACAAAAAGATTATTAGCCACAATATATTATTGTATGAACTATAAATTAGATTATATAAATGGATCGGATTTTAAATGTGTTGGGTATTGCTCCATATCTGATCCATTTATTTGTAGACAAATTGAGTTAGTAAACGGAGCAGATTGACGATTCAAAAAAAAATCTATTTAAAAATTTAATAGGATTAAAATTCGGACCAGATCAGGTGATGATCCGATCCGGTGACAGGCCTAGTTTGAAAAAAAAAAATTTGGGTTCGGACGGCGCACATTCGGACCTCAAACAGTGGGCGTCACGTGTGCCTGGACCTACCTGTATGGCACACGTGACGTCCGCTGATTGGGGGTTCGAACATGGGCCATCCGAACCCAAGTTTTTCTCCTAGTTTGGAGGTCCCTCCGCTGGGAAAAATTATTGGGTGCGCCGCGCGTACCGTTCGGACGTCCAACGAGAGAGCACCGCGTCTGGACTTCGATCCAATGACCTTCCCTTTCAGCCGTCCATGCAACTGGAGAACATCCCGTCGTCCCACGTTGCCGTCTTTCTCCAGAGCTTGCCTTCCGCCTAGGTCGCGCTTTTTCTGCTCCGCTTCCCCCATTTCGAAGGTAATGGGTGGAAAATCCCTAATTTTTTTTTCTCGTTATTCTCATGCTATTCTGAGGCAATCTACGCTATTTTTTCGGCGGCGGCGGACTGGCAGTATCGGTGGCCTATACGACGGTGATGGTGGTGCCGATGGGTGTGGGCGCCGCCATCGGTGGGTACGGTGGCGACGCTTTGCCGGTGGTTCGGACTGCTCAATGGCCGATTGTGTCATCTGCCATCCTAATGTACAACACCGGTATCTCACTCTTCTCCGTAAATGTGTTATTTTATATAGTCTTGAATGTGCTGTGATTGTTTAGTGTTTAACTTTATTCTTGTTTTCTATTATATTTGTTTCTATTGACCTTTTCTTCTATCAAAAGTAAGGTCGGGGCATGCTAGAGCTTTAAGCTTCGTATTTTCCTGTAGCCACTCATAGGTGGATGATTTTGTTCTTTTAAACAACCCCAGACATATCTATTAATATGTCTATGAAACCTTTCGATGAAGCCATTGACTGCCTCTTTTGAACATTGTAGTTTACGCAAACAGAGCCTTGCAAGTTATTGTCTTGTTCAGGCTCATTCATTGATTTTTTTTTGAGCTTGAGCTTGAGCTTGAGCACAAATATGATTTCAACATCAACAATTTTGTTTAAGCCTTTTATTTTCTTATCAAGATTGAGTTGTCCATGATCCTTAAACAAGTTCAGTGTCAAGGTTATCCCACATTATGAGCAGTGGTGCTCCTCAATGGAGTTATTTGAGAAGTTGTTCCTCGAAAAAGTTTCTAAAAGGCATTCCTTGAAGTAGGGAATTTTTTTAGTAGATAATTTTCAAAGAGATGTTTCCTAAAAGGGGTTGTTTAAGAAGGTGTTCCTTCAAAAGCCATTCGAGAAATTCCTCAAAGAGTCATTTTTCTAGAAAGTGTTCTAACAAGTTTGTTAGGATATGCTAGATGTACAACCAAGAGCTGTACAAGATTATTCCTAAAATTTAGCTTGCCAAGGAACGATGCCCCACCAATTCCCTATAAATAATGCAATTGGGGATCATTGATGAGGGAACACATATACAAATGCAAAGATGTGGCCGCCAATTTAGAGGGCCAAGTAGTGTTCATTTGCTTGAAGCCTTCTTGCTAGGAGTGACGAAGGTCAAGAGGAGGAAGAACACAAAGATGGGCACAAGCTTGGGTGAGAGTAGCAACTACGATAAGAACCTACTCTATCGCGAGAGTGAATAACTCCTTTTATGCAATAAAGAGGAGAATCAGTGCATGCCAGGTGGCCATGACAGCTAGACCAGTTTGTTAGAGGTTTGTTAAACCATTTCAGCAACTAGGAGAGGGAACATTGGAAAATAATAGATCTAGGTCCCTATTCTTGTTCCACCTAGGCCTTTAGAAACATTTGTGATGTGGATAAACCTAAGAAAATTTTGTTTTAACACCAGCCCCAGGAAGATTGGTACGAACATTTAAGTGCGCCCAAACAACCGAGTCAATTGGAAGTGACTACGCCATCCAATGAAAAATGAATTGGATGTGATCAAAACCTACTTGAATTATCGTCATGACCAATTCTCGACCTATGATGTGGTTGTAGGTGGGTGAGATTTTTGACCTGGGTGATGTGTGTAGATGAAGCGTCTAGGATTGAGATTCCACCTAACAGCTTTGATAATTGTATGTAGATGAAACATTTAGGATCATGTTTGGAGGTCTTCCAGCACAACTTTGACAAATGTATGCAGATGAATTCAAGGTCTAAAGTCCTTTTATATAAAAAGAACTGTTGAGAATAGCTGGAGAAAGCAATTTTCAAGTTGGATGGATATGAGATATGAATGTAGTAAGAGATTGCCTATAAAATTATTGGATGTTGAAGATGGCAGAGTAATCGGTCCTATTGTATGGGAAATGGAGGAGAAAGCCAAAGCGAAGAATCTCCTGCAAAAAATAAAAATCGAAAATAGCATGAGAAAAATTGAAAAAATTAATAAATCGAGAATAACCATAGAATGCAATTTTCAAGATGTAAATAAGAAGAATAATTTTGGTCTCCAGTATATGGTTGAAGCCTCTTATAAAGGATCTATACCAATTTATGAGGTTTGGAGGGATTGTATGCCAATGGGTCGGGCTGCATGCAAACAAGGATTGATTGTAAATCTGATTTGCCCAGAGGGATTATAAAAGAATATACATTATTATAATGAAGAATTCGAGAAGAAAATAAATAAAAAAGGATTTAAATCTAATTATCTCTTCTTTCTACTCGTAGAGTAGAAGTTACACACAAGGTTTCAGTGGAAACCTTGTGGAGACTTAGGCAGTGATGAGCATTTTGGTGGATCCCAACAAAGATAGAGAAAGGATGAGGCATTGCTGGTGATGTTCCAGCGATAGAAATTTCTCGAGGATCATTGAGGGGAGCTTTATGAAATCTGGTGGACATGTGGAAATTCTTCGGAAGTAGCTGATGGCCTCAGTTTAGTCGGCATGCAAATGGTTCCAAGGAGATAGAAAGGGAGGAAAGCGGCATCGCCATCGATCCGCAGTTAGTGAACTTTGAGAATTATTAGTGGGGACACGATGCCATTGAACCACAGATCCATTCCAGAGAGAGTTCACACTCTACGCTCGAGATCTCATCACGTGGCGTCGATCTGGATGAAAAATTGATATCTGCAGATTTGGCAGCAGGCATGATTGGTGGCTGATCAGAAGATTGGAAATCCTCATTTAAATCAATTTATTGATTTGAATTTGTATATTCCAAATTTTGTGCTGATTTCGTTTACTCATTTCTATTTTTTTAATTATTCACATTTGGCATGATTGTAATCTTTTTATTTTTGCATTTATTTCCGCACTTATTGTAATAGGTTTATATAAAAGCATAGACTGGTATTACTTGTTCTTAATCCTGGAATGAAATTATTTGTGTTTGAAATATTTTGTGTTATATCCCGGTGAAAGGAAGGGTTGGGACTTCGGACCTTGGGTGAAAATCTCTAAATACCTTAAAGAAATTTGAAGTATTTCTCAACTCTTCTCTCTCAGTTCTCAGTTTTAAACTCAATCAAAGTCCAGACTTCACTTTGAAGTTTACACAGCCTTGAAATCCCCCTTCCCTTCTTCCGTCGGTTCGGGGGTCTTACTCATGCCGACCTGCGATCTTCGCCTGCGCCGGCCTACGGGCCCTGTCGGCGCAGCCGTCGCCTCCTACAGCTCTCCAGCCACAGGCGTGCCGCGACGACCCCACCTGCAGGATTCTCCCGCGCCGTCGTTACCTCTAGTAGCTTTATGCAACATTGTGCAAGACGTTGCAACTAACGTAGCCACTGCAACATCGTGCACGACCAGCCACTGCTTGCGATCCAACAACCATCATCCCAAACATCGTGCACGACGTTTAGCATCTGCAACATCATGCACGTCCAGTCATTGCTCGCCCTCCTGCACGCAGCCGTCCAAGACCTCGGATCTCGATCCCGCTGGTCCGGCCGTCAACAACATTGTCCACTACGTGTCAGCGGTACAGTCTTGAGACCCAAAATCTCCTCTCGAGTTAAGCCCGAACATCAACAGGATACTTTGACAATCCTGTGAGACCTGGAACATTATTGTGTGAATAAATTATTGTTAGAAATATTATATTGTGAGAATATCCTGTACTGCGTACCCTAGCTATAATTTGTTGAGATGGAGTAGCTTAAAATCATTTGGTAACTTACTAGATAATATTTGAACTTGATTCTAAATATTTAAAATTGATTTACATCTCGAATTTATAGTTTCTTAGTTATATAATTATCATCAGAGATATTTCTGAATATTTTTATGCTCATTTGTTTAATTTATTTCCTGGTCTCTACTTAGGACTGTATCTTGCATATTATCTCACATCATTTAGTATCAGAGCATGGTTGAAATAGGGTACATAGCATATTTAATTTTATCTGCATATGCCCACTAGATCTGGTTTAGAATACACTAAGTCTTGCTCTCATATTCCCATGGATCCCAAATTAGAGACTATGTTGACCACTCTCATGGTTAGGACTGATTTTCTGGGTGAGGTGAGTGACCGAGTCGCCCGCCTTGAGATTGAACGATGCACCCAAACTTCAGAAATTAAGGTCGATCAGCCTAGGAGAGATACCATAGTTAGGAGAACTGGTTACCAACCTGCTTGTTAGGCTTATGAGCCCCGTGATCCTGATGAGAAAACCTGCGTAGTATTAAGGTGGAAGCTCCTAGCTTTGATGGGACTCTAGATCTCAAGGCGTACTTAGAGTAGGAGGATGGTATGAACCACTATTTTCAGTGGTATACCACGAGCAAGCAAAGAACGGTCATATTTGCTAGCGCCGCAGCCTAGAGCCAATTAAGTACTGGAACGAATTTAAGGCGATCATGAGGGAAAAGTACGTTCCCATCACCTACCGTGATCGACTACTTGATCAATGGCAGCGTTTCACTCGAGAAACGCACTCTGTGACTGAGTACATTGTTAAATTCGATGAATTTATGATGCGATGTGGTGAGGATGAGAGTCCTTCGACGACTTTATCCAAGTTTAGAGCTGGGTTAAGGGAAGATATACAACGCGAGTTATATTTATGATGTGTTGCTACGCTCGAGGAGGCCTATCAAATGGCCCAGGACTACGAGTGGTTCCGAAAGCCTCTTATTCCCCGACGTACTGATACTCGGGGAAGATATACCACTGCTAGGCCAGCCCCTATTGTTGGCCCTTAGGCCTTCCCAAGAGGGGGGTGAATTGGGATAAAAAAAAAATTTCGAATAAATTGAACTTATGAAATCAACAACAGGTAAAAAGTGTGCACAATTAAATATTCAAAATTGATGAGAAGTAAGTTAAAATTAAAGCGAAAACAAGTTAAAACAGAGCACAAAAAGGCAGATTGGTCGATTTTACCAAATAAATCGGATGAACAGGAACAGTGCAGAAAACAGAGAAAGAAAATCAGTTGATTTGAGCAAATAGACCAAAACAATAATATCAACACAAAAACAACTCAGAACAAAAATCGTGAGAGATATGATTTAGATACTATATAAATCAATTTTATTAAAGTAATTTGAGCTTATTTTTAAGTTAAAATTAGATTTAATAATTTTATGTATTGGTCAAATTTTAACACGTTAGAGAGGAGAGAAAAATACACAAGTGATTTATAGTGGTTCGGCTTCCCGCCTAGTCCACTCCCCATGCTCCTCAAGTGAGATTTCAATCCATTAGTAAACCGGCTTTTTAACGGAAACAAAGCCGAACAAATCCGATTACAATCTCACCGGCTTTTTCTAGGAACCAAAGCCGACCAAACCTTACAAACGCACCAGTTTTTTTCAGGAACCAAAGCCGACCAAACCTTACAACGCCACCGGCTTTTTCTAGGAACCAAAGCCGACAAAACGTTACTTTGAATTTTTACACGGGAAAAAATTCTAATCCACCTACTTTCTCACTTAATGGGAAAAACTAAATACCTCCACCAAGGGAGAGAACAAAAGAATGAAGTGAGTTGCTAATCTAGCTAGCTAACGTTACAACTTGAGAGCAAATAAAAAAAATTACACAAGGAGCTCTATACGCATAGAGATTTGCCAAGAAAAAAAAACTCATTTAAACCGAAAACAAGTTACCAACAACTCGTTTAAAAACCGAAAGAAGCTAGATCTTGAAGAGAAAAAGTCGTTTTCAAAAACTTGGATTGCTTAAGCAAGAATGTCTTCAAGTAAGAGCAAGAAAACTTCAAGAAAGTCTCAAATAATCTTTTTCCAAAACACAAGCTTGCTAATTTCAGAGAAACCAAGTGCAAAAAACAGAAACAGAAAAACCTGAGATTGTTTGTCAACAGAAGGAAAAATGTAGCTTCAGGTTTTTACTTGATTTCTAGCCAAAAGCTTCTCCAAATGATCACTTCTTTAAGAGTGCATTCAAATTTTTGCTTGGGAAGAAGTTGGGGAACACTTAGAGCTTGAGAGGAGAGCTTAGAACACTTAGAAAAAATTCTGCAAGTGTATGTTGTGCTGTTCTGCAGTTTAGACAGCAAGAAAAAATGGTTCACCCGAATGAAAATATTCTTAATTCAAACTAATCAATAAGAGATTATCATGTGTCCATGTCCTACCCAAAGACTAATGAGAGGAAGGAAAGTTGAGGGCATTTTGGACATATTTCGGGCTCAAGAAACAGTGAAAAAATTTCAAGTTTTCTGAAAACATGTGGCAGTAAAAACAAGAGAGTTGGGAGTGAGAAAAAATATAAAAAAACTCATGTGTGCTTACTTAGCATGAGGACAAATGAAGGGATGTCATATAGGATTATTTTGCTCTTAAAATATGTTAAAAAGGACCACTATATCTCAGCACAAGTACAAAAAATCTGAGCAAAAGGATATGAGTTGGAAAATGTTAACTCAATATTTCTTCTTTTGGAATGGGACAAAAGAGGAGATAAATAAAGGCTTTGTGGACTTTTCATAAAAAGGGAAAAGTGGCACATCACAAAGCTTTGAAAATATCAAATAATGTCTTTTAGCACAGCCAAAAATAATGAAGCAACAGTCAAATAAAATTTTGGGCAGATTGGGTGGGTCTGTCCAGGCCCAGCAGAGCCAACCGGTCGATTTGGTGAAATTGACCGGTTGTGTTGTTTTGGCTTAAAAGGTGAGATATTTGAAAGATTTTTGGATCACTTAAAAGATGAAATAAGATAACATTCTAGGCCTACAAATGCAAGTAAAAAAAATGTGAAAATATCTAGGAAAAATGAGTAAAATCTCTTGGCAAGCTAATGCGTTTACATAAAGTCCTATGAAGTATAAAAAAAAACAAATGGTGAGTTTCGCTTCACTTAGACTTAAGAATATCCATTTTTTAACGGACGATTAGCCTGTAAAAATATGCTTAGAAGAGGATTAGTACTAAACCTAAAGTAATTGTGATCATCAAAATCAATGGGATTCAACAATCTCCCCATTTTTTATGATGACAACTACTTTAGTGTGCTAAGAGAGTTTTTAGATGTATAGCCAAGTGAAAAGCTCTCCCTTAGCAAGGCACTAAAATGTAATAGATAAATAATGTAGAGTATTCAATGCACATATAAAAAAAAAATCACACAAAGGGTAATATTGCAATAATAGCGTGAATAAATGAGATAATCATAATAACCACAATGATTTCATCTTATAAGAACATAATAATAGATTTTATAAATAATGGACTGCACACTAACATTTATACAATTTCTCTCCCTTTGGCATCATAAAAAAGATGGCCAAAGTGAAAAAAAATAATCCTAAAAGAATAGAATAGAGCTTATTTTCTATTACCATAAGCATGAATATTACATAAAGTCAACTTCAACTTTTTATATTTTTACCACAATGTCAAACATAATAATATTACCATAACGTAGCTTCATAATAAGAATTTAATCATAATTACAAGCTTCATATATATAAATGACCACAAGTCTAGAGTTCACATAAATTACATGACAAAAATATCACAAGTCATGAGTAAGACTATACTTCTCACAATATTACATAAACATGACAAAAAAATTATATAGATAGCATCACCATCAAGGTTGCATAAGCAAATAACTCAGATTTGATCACTTCTTGCCCTTGGGGGAAGAGGGTTTATGGTGGGTACCCAGATCAGCATCAAATTGGATGGCCAGGATGATGTCATGTGCTGAATCAAAATTCAAATTCAAATTAATTAGAGCTATTAGAGATTTCCATATTAGCTTTATTTAAATTTGATTTGATTTGATTCAGAGCATATCTGGAAAGATTTGAAGACTCACCACATTTGGAGCTGATTTTATTTTATTGTAATAGAATTAGTTCCATATTTGCTTTGATTTATTTGGTATTTTATTTTCTGCATTTAATATTGTATTTTCAAATTTCTACATGGGATCTCTCTATATAAAGAGGTCGCCTTGCATTGTAAAAAAAAAGAGAGTATTGTGATGAATGAAATTGTGTTTGAGTTTTCTCAGGGCCTAGATCCGGGTTAAGGGGTCGATATTCCGATAAAGGAAAGGGTAGGGTTAGCCTTTGGTGAGAATCCTCAAATTAGCCTAGTTATCCACTTTTCAT
>KZ451908.1:3019359-3074284 GCA_002786265.1 Apostasia shenzhenica | reverse complement strand
TCATTGGTAACTTTTTCTCGAACTCAATTAATCTGATTATTCGATTTCTATACAAATTATTTGCTTAACTTGAATTATTTATTTGGCTCTAATTGTGTGACCCGATATCTCTTTGTGTGTCAATTACTGTTGGATTTAACTGTGAGACGTTTGTCCTAAATTCCTGAACCTTGGATCTGATTTATTGAATTTAAATTGGCACCTTAATCTAAATTGATAAATTCTTATTTATCATATGATCCAATTTAATTTTAATTTTAAAATATCTTAATTTACGGGATTCAAAAATCTTATTTATCGTATAATTTACCTAGAAAATATTTTTCTCTTAATTAAAATAATTTGCTAATCGATTTTGCTGAGTATAAATATAAATTATCATTGGCATCCTCGTTTTCCGTCCCGCATCAACTTGGTATCAGAGCCTGGTTGGAATAGGGTGCATTTAGGCATATTTATTTCTCTTTGTATATGCCCACTAGGTCTAGTTTCTCTATTCCCATGGATCCCAAATTAGAAGCTATGTTGACTGAGCTTATCGCAAGATTTGACTGCATATTCACACCTAATAAACAACATGAGCCTAGATTAGTACCAGTTGCTCCAATTTCTACTCCCATTATCAGACCTATTGAGACTATAGGTGACCAATCTAATTTTTTCGTGAAAGAAGTATTAAATGAGTTTTCTACAGAGACCTTCATTCTTCCTGAAGCATTAAAATTTGATTCGTTACCTATATCTATTTATATAGCAGATCCTAGTTTAGCTAAGGAGTACGAGAAGTACGAGGATGAGATGCACGAGGAAGATAGCTATGTGATAGAAGTTGAAAGTCAAGTTGAGAAAATAATCATAGAGATGAGTCATAAAGAAGAGTAAATCCTAGATTCGATAAATGCCACTAAATCGTCTTATTGTTTTGATAACACTATCGATCATATTGAGATGATTATAGGTCACGATCGTTCTGAGGTCAATAGGTTTGATTTAGCTAAGCATATCTATACATATCCTCGATTTAATAAGAACTCGACACCTATAGACCTATATAGGCAGATAGCGCATGAGACTGAGTGGTTGGCTATGCGAACATCTAATTGGTGTGTTGTACAGTTCGCCAGATATTTCTGGAGAACTTTATGGCACCTATTAGGAACCGCATCGCTTGTTACTTTAACTTATTATCCGCATGCCTATAATCAGAATTAATTATCCCGTAAGCATTAGTTAGGTCATAAACCTAGTTTGCATTTGTATTAAGATTGAGTCTAGTCAGTATTTGTATTTGTATTTAGTTCATTGCATGTGTCAGTTTCTTTATTTATATATTATAAAATAAATAAAATCAGTAAACTTAATGGTGAGCTATTATAATTAAGTGTAGAAAAAAAATTCTAAATATTTTATTATGGTAATTTAAGATAATTAAATCTCTAATTTAATTTATTTTAAATTTTTTATTAAATTGGGTCAACTGAATAAGTTTGAATATTATTATTAAATCTTGGAAATAGTTGATACTTTCAATATTTCAGATCTATTGGTTATCAGGACCCAACAGTAATACCTAGTGAAGCAATAGCCTCTTTTTCCCTTTGAGTGTAGCTTTACCCATAAGAGTCCACATCCAAAATCCACCTCAATAATTTTAGAGCTAATTGAATAAGCTTGTTGAGCAAGTAATTTTAATATAATTCAATTATCATTGATATTTGGTTCGGTGGAGAATTTTACTTTTTCAGGAGGCTTAAAGGTTACAGTTGATCTGACCCACTCGGAGACACATGAGTCGCATGACCCATACTCGACGGGGTCGAGTTCCTCCCACATAGGGAGAATTGGTGGGGACCCAGATCAGCATCAAATTGGATGGCCAGGATGACGTAATGTGCTGAATCAAAATTTAAATTCAAATTAATTAGAGCTATTAGAGATTTCCATATTAGCTTTATTTAAATTTGATTTGATTTGATTTAGAGCATATCTGGAAAGATTTGAAGACTCACCACATTTGGAGCTGATTTTATTTTATTATAATAGAATTAGTTCCATATTTGCTTTGATTTATTTGGTATTTTATTTATGCATTTAATATTGTATTTTTAAATTTCTACATGGGATCTCTATATAAAGAGGTCGCCTTGCATTGTAAAAAAAAGAGAGTATTGTGATGAATGAAATTGTGTTTGGTTTCCTCAAGGGCCTAGGATCCCGGGTTACAGGGGGTCGATTATTACCGGTGAAGGAAAGGGTAGGTTACCTTGTGGTGAGAAGTCTTCAAATTAGCCTGCTTATCCACTTTCATAACACAAAAAAAAAATCTTTGAAGCTCTCGCTCGCTCGCCGCGACCTCGCCGTGCCTTGCTTCGATACCCGCGCCTCCGGGCCGTGGGCCGGTCAGCACGCCCTGCCGCGGCCTGACAGGCGCGCCCATGCTCTGAACCGCGCACTTCGCCCTCGCCCGCCTCTGACACGCGTGCCTGCTGCGCGCCCGTGGCGCCCACCTGCCCACCAGCTTCCGCTGCCCCCGCCTGCACCCGGCCTGCGCGCGCCGCCCGCACCCGGCGTTCCGCGTGCCGCCCGCCGCAGTCGACGCCTGCTGCATGCGCGGCCGGCCGCACATGCGCGCGCCTGCCCGCAGCGCTCTCCTGCGCCCGCTCGCGTGTCCGTCGCCCGCCGGGCGCTCCGTACTCGATCAGATCAGTGGCTTCGCTCTCCGTTCAAATCGTTTGTAATTTTTTCCCCGAACTTAATTAATCGTATTATCGATTTCTTACAAATTATTTTGCTTAACTTGAATTATTTATTTGACTCCTAATTGTGTGATCCGATATCTCTTGTGTGTCATTACTGTTGGATTTAACTGTGAGACGTCTGTCCTAAATTCTGAACCTTGATCGATTTATTGAATTTAAATTGAGCCTTAATCTAAATTGATAAATTCTTATTTATCATACGATCCAATTTAATTTTAATTTTAAAATATCTTAATTTACGGGATTCAAAAATCTTATTTATCATATAATTTACCTAGAAAATATTTTTCTCTTAATTAAAATAATTTGCTAGTCAGTTTGCTGAATATTAATATAAAATATCACTAACATCTTTTTCCGTCCCGCATCAGTTTAGACTCTTTAAGATGGAATAAGATTTTAGTGCAAAAATCAATCATATTATCTGAATTGTTGTTGACCACTTTTACAATCTCAATTAAGAAGGCAGATTGAGAATCAATTTGAGCTTGTTGAGATAAAAGTTGCTGATAATTTCTTTCAGTCTTTTCTCCTAATTCACGAAATGAGTCCACAATAAAATTGACAAATTTAGCTGTGAAGAGGGACTCAACACCTGAAGTGGATGGAGGCTGAGTGGAAGAAGGAGATGGAGCTGATGAGGATGGCTGAGTGGATGTAGATGAAATGGAAGATTGACCAAATATGTGAGTAGAGAAGAGAGGCTTGGGCTGACGCAATTTGAAGCTGTGTATGGAGAATTGATAGTAGGAAGCTCCAACAGGTTCAACTGAGAAATCAAACCCAAGTCGTGCAGTAAGGTACTCACAAATGATATTTCCATAGTGCAGACTTCGCATAGAGGCACTTCTCTGTGCAGCATTGTGACATTTTTTCATTTCAGAGAGAATAATGCAACCATGTCTAAGGATCTCTTTTGGAAGAGGTGATATACAACAGTCTGCTGGATATCAGTCCACTCATTCTTATGGCCTTTGACCTGGATGAGGCACTCCTGAAGGATTCTCCCAAGAGTCTTAGCACAATCACTACAGGATACTAACTTTTCTATGTGCCTGGGTACATGTTTATTGGCACCAGGAGGATTGTATTCTTCTTCAAAGCCTAAAATTTCTTCAACATCAATAAAGGAACTAGGCTTGACAGTAAGGTTAGTGAGTGTGATGGATCAGCATGAGTAGTGAAACCAAAAAATGAAATCAAATCATTCTCAGTGATGATGACAGGAGTTTCTAGAACAATGGTCTCTAAGAGTCTTTCTTCTATGTGTTGTACCTTAAGGTTGGCATAGAAGTGCTTCAGAATACTAGGATAGGAGGGGTGCTGACAAGCTACCCATTTACCCTAACCAAGACGATTAAATGAAATTATCTATCTTATCTCTATTTATAGGCCTCACATTTAGGATAGAGCAGAGATTACCAATCTGAGAAATTTTTTAGCTTGTGCATCTCTGAACAGTGAGGCAGTGGATCATCTACTTTTCTTTCCCCTTGGCTGATGATCTGGTCCTCGGTTTTGCTACAGGTGAAGGAGGAGAGGCTTCTTCATCAGAGATAATCACCATAGGAGGCTCCTCTACAGGCTGAGCAGAAAAATGTTTGAAAACCTTTGATCCATTCCTTGGCCGCAATCAATTTTTGTGACTATACTGAGAGATGAGAGGCTTGGCTGTAGGCTGTGATTCTGCAGAGAGAAAAGGCTTCAACTTTTCTGTTTTGGGAACTTGATGCTCCCTGGTTGCTGCGATTTCCTCAGGCAGCCGCCTAATGGGAAGGGCGAAGGATTGACGAGGTGAGACCGTGAGCCTACGCACCACAGCCTTCTTCCGCCCTTAGCCCTGACGGTGGAGAACCAGTGGCCACAACGACCAGGGTTTTTAGCCGGTCCTCACTGTTGTTGGAGTCAGAGGAAGAGGAGGAAGGAGAAGAAGAAGAAGAAAACGGCCCTTTGAATGGCCCTTCTTCTTCCAATGGAGCTTTGCCCTTCAGCTGTCTTGAGGCGGAGCTCCCCGACCATTTCTCCTCTTCGGGTTTAGAGGAAGAGGACGGAGATGGAGGAGGCGCTCGCTTCTTACCGCGTGCCATGGATGAAGGAGAAAGATGGCTGCGATCTAGGGTTCGGCGGAGAGAGTAGAGAGTGCGAGCGAGGAATGATGGCGACGCGATGGTGTGACGAGAGGAGAGAGAAGGCGTCGGTTCATTTCCAAAATGCGTTGGGTAGCTGTTGGGTAAATGGGTTTCCTGTTTAACCCGACGGCCCAACAAGTTGGGCGGCTTAGGCAAATTAATGGGTTGTACAGAAAAATTATTTTATTTCGTGAAATGATCGATTTCACAAGGCTAGGAAAAAAGTAGAAAGTTGGTAACACAAAAACTCAGATATGAAATTAAAATCAATGGGATGAGGTGAAACAAGAAATGAATTTGAATTAATTAATGGTAAGTTTTAAATTAATTAGTAGGGGCAATTCCACTAAGGCCCTTGAGGTTTACTCGACTTGCCACGCAGGTCCACAATTTTTAAAACATGCCAGACAGGTCCTCAAAACTTACTGTATAGGACATTGTGGTCCTTAACATTTACAAAAAGATTCAATAAGATCCAATTAAATAGTTTCTGTTAAATATTCTGTTAAATCAAAATTTTAATTAAAAAATTATAAATTTTTTTAATGTGACATTACAATTGTACCCTTCACCCTCACACGCGCGAACGCCTGCGGCTGCCAGAGCCTGAGCGCCGGCGCTGGTGCGCACTGGCGTCTGTGCATGGCTCGCCGTAGCGCCGCAGGCTAGCGGGGCCGCACGTTGCGGCGATCCGCGCCCTGGCCACCCTGCGCGCGGCGGCGTCCGCGCGGGCGTCCGCCTGGCGGAATCGAATTTTTAAGGTGAAAGTCAGTAGTGACATAATCCAATACAATATCTCCTTTTTCTACATGATCTCTAATAAAATGATACTTAATTTATATGTGTTTTGTGTGTGAGTGTTGAATCGAATTTTTCGTTAAGCAGATAGCACTTGTGTTATTATATTTGATAGGTATATGGTCAAGAGTGATGCTGTAGTCAATAAGTTAGATGTTTCAATAAAATAAGTTGAGCACAACAACTACCAGCTGCTACATACTCTGCTTCCGCAGTCGACAAGGCAATTGAATTTTGTTTACGACTAGACCATGATGCTAAGGTATTTCCAAAAAATTGACAAGTGCCTGAGGTACTCTTTCTATCGACTTTGCACCCTGCAAAATCGGCATCGGAGTACTCTATCAAATCTGGTAAAACACCTTTGGGATACCAAAGGCCTAATAAGTGTGTGTCCAATAAATATCTAAAGATCCTCTTAACAGCCGTTAAGTGAGATTCTTTAGGAGATGATTGAAACTTAGCACACATGCAAATACTGAATACTATATCAGGTCTACTAGCAGTTAAATAAAGTAAAGAACCAATTATACCTCGATAAAGCTTTTCATCCACTCTTTTACCTTTTTCATCTTTATCCAATTTGGTGGAAGGGCTCATCGGAGTACCAATTTATTTAAGTTTATCCATTTCATACTTCCTTAGAAGCTCTCTAGTATACTTACTTTGACAGATGAATACGCGGTCGGAAAATTGCTTGATTTGAAATCTAAGGAAGAATGTGAGTTCTTCCATCATGCTCATCTCAAATTTCTTAGACATGCACTTAAAAAAATTTTCTTATAAAATTTCATTAGTAGCACAAAAAATAATATCTACATAAATTTATACTACTATGAAATTATCATCATGTCTTCTTGTGAATAAAGTTGTGTCAACTTGTCTCTTGATAAAATCATTATCCACTAGAAATTTACTTAATCTCTCATACCAAGCACGTGGTGCTTGTTTCAAGTTATAAAGAGCTTTTTTGAGTTTAAAAACATAATTCGAAAAATAAGAATTGATAAAATCGGGGGTTGCTCTACATAAACCTCTTCTTTAATAAAATTATTTAAAAAGCGCTTTTGACATCTATTTGAAACAATTTAAAACCTTTAAAACAAGCAAATGAAAGTAAAAGATGTATAGCCTCTAAACAAGCAATGGGTGCACAGATTTTCTCAAAATCGCAACTAATCGAGCTTTATTATGACCTATAACACCGGAATCATCAAGCTTATTTCGAAAAACCCATTTTGTATCAATAATGGAATGATTTTTGGGTCGTGGAACGAGTTCTCAAACATCATTTTTATTGAACTGTTTTAGCTCTTCTTGCATAGCTAGAATCCAAAACTCATCTTTATTGGCTTCCTCAAATGCTTTAGGCTCAATTTAGGAGATAAAGGCTGAGTGAGTTATCTCATTTCGAAAAAATGCTGACGGATCACCCATAATTTATTCTGGTGGATGAGATTCTTTGTACTTCCACTCTTTTGGAAGGTCAAACTGATTACCACCATCTTAACTGCTTTGAATGGGTGCAAGTATATCATGAGGTTCATCCTTTGGCTTTGCATCTCCACCTTCTAAAGATAGCTTCTCAAGTCCTATACCTTCATTAAGATCATTATCTTTTCTTAAAAAGTTAAGATTAGATTCATCAAATTCAACATGAATGGACTCCCCAACTAGCATAGTTCTCGTGTTGTATACACGATAGGCTTTGTTGGTTAGAGAATACCTTAAGAAGATGGTTTCATCCGCCTTAGGGTCAAACTTACCCAAATCATCTTTACCATTATTTAACACAAAGCACCGTCATCCAACTGAAAATACTTGCACAAAGCACCGTCATCCGCCTTAGGCTAGACACCCGCCGTACCCAGGCACCGTCATCCAACTGAAAAGACTCCTGAACAACGTCAGAGTCCACGGTATCCCTTGAGCTTATAACAGCTTCAGGAAGGAATATACGTAGGCTATGGCGTTGGGCGAAAGCTGTGCAGGAACAAGTTGAAAAGAGTTCAGAATCTCCCTAAACTCCGGGTGCGGCGACAACATCAAATCGTACTCCACCTGAGCACGGTAAATGCAGACGGCTCCTTGGGGGGGACGGTTCGGTCGAAGATCGGCGGAAGGGGGGATAATCGTCAGGTTGAGATTTCCTCTGAAACCCCTGGTAGTGTTGAGCACCTCGTGCTCCATCAGGAGAGATTCCTGATAGCTGGAATCCTTGTAGAACTGGGTGGCTAACTCAGCCCACTCGATATCTCCTCCTCCCATGGTCAAGATTCGCTAAGGGAAGGGCGAAGCTCTCTCTTTTTCTCTCTTAGGGTTTAGGGGGTGAAAGGGCGCATCAGCTGCTCTTTAAGCAAGTTCTCCTTCTTAAAAGAAAAACGGTTGTACCCTTTCGCCTTCTAGCCATCTGATCTCCTCGATTAGTGCGCGGGCGCAATCAGACCGCCCGTACTCCCTGACAATTTTAGGAATCGAGGCGACGCACGGGTCTCGAAGCGACGCACGGTTTACAAAGCGTCATTTCCATCCATCCCGTCGTACGTCGTCTACAAAATCCTACCATCGTGTACGAAGGTTCAAGGGATGGTCATCTTCTTTCTAATGACTTAAATCCTACCATCATGTACGAAGGTTCAAGGGATGGTCATCTTCTTTCTTATGACTTAAATCCTACCGTTGTGTACGAAGGTTCAAGGGATAGTCATTTCCTTTCTTATGCCTGATATTCTCGTATCGTGCACGAGGATAATTATTTCATCTTTTTACTTAGAAACTTTTCTTAATTCATTTACTAAGTCTTTACTTTCACTGATGAATTCATGTTCTCTTTTCACCAACTTCGTGGTACCTGTCTCAAACACGAAAGAAAAGACATACAAAAGAATTCATTCACAAGTCTTTGAAAAGGAAAAATACGTTTCATTGACGATAAAATTTATTACAAATTTGTATTTGTCCTCACATGTTTCTCTCATGAGTACAGGAAAAGAACAAAGATAAATACAAGGCTTTAGAATTTAGACACGTGAAGTAGTAACCCTGACCTCCTGACCAAGGACCCCTCCTCCTCGAGATCTCCTCTTCTCTAAATTTTTTCTTAAAGTTGTCCATCCGAAAAATGGATCCTTCAAGTGCTGCAGGGGAAGAGAATCTCCCTCCTCTTTACCCCCTTCGGGCATGTAAGGCTGAGGAGCTGGTTGAGGGGAAAAGCAGGTCACTTCTGACTCCCTGGCCGATCTTGCGGCTGAGGAGGAGGAAGCATTCGTCCCAACCATCTGGCCCCAAGAGGAGTAGTCTGACCTTCTTCGGGACTTGCCCGGGAGGGAGCTAGCTGATACCCCCAGCCTGCATAGGACTTTGGTGGAGGAATCTCCTTTGGGCAAGGGCTCTCAGCGTCGAAAAACCTGTCTGGCCCCTTAGGACCACAGAAGGGAAGGACCGCTGGGCTTCTGATGTTCTCCTGATTCAAGATACTTACATCAACTAATGTCTGCAGGAGAGCATCAAAGGCGGCCTGGCTCCTCACGTGGTGACCCACCGGTGAGGCACTGACAATCTTCATTGCCCTCCTCACTGCTTCCTCCAGGTCCTCCATACGTCGTCCTCGCCATCCGGAGCTATTTTCCACTAAGAGGCCCGCAGGGAGTGAACTTCAGACCTCAGCATTTCTTCCCGGCGACGAGCTTCGAAGATCGCCTCCCTCGCCCCCGAAGAAGCCTCCCTCGCCCCCGAAGAAGCCTCCCTGGCCTTGGCAAGCTCCTCCCTTAGCCTCTTCCTTTCCTCCGTCAAAGCCTCCATATCATTGTCCAAATCCCTTATTCTTTTTTGGAGGTCTTTGACATGGGCAGAGTGGGCCTGATTCACATCCGCCAGACTGCGATTGAACTCTCCTCTCACAGTCTCACTTTTATTAATCCACTCCGTATTAACCTGGGCTAGGGAAGCCAACCTATCCTCCATTTGGTACATATTCCCCAACTGCTCCTTCTGATCAACCAGAGAGCGCTTTGTAGCTTGAGACAGAGCGCCCTCCAATTCCCTTACCTCCCGAAGGCAGCGGGCCTCCACATCCTCCTTGCCCTTCAGAGATTTTATCACCTCCAGAACTTCGGAGGTGTTCCCCAAGATCTTCTCCTCTGCCCACCTTATCTCACATAATCGATCTCCCAACATACTCCAGACCCCTTCAGTTCCAAAGGTAGCACTGGGAGCATCTGGGAGGACCACTCCCTTCTCCTTAGTCGCCTCCTCCATCTTGTCTCCTGGCCCTTCAATGCCAGGAGCACTTGCAGAGGCAGTAAGGAGGGACCATTCCTTCTTCTCCTTGGTGCCTTCCTCCTTCTCACCCTCCTTATCCTTCCCTTCCTTCTCCTCATCACCGCGGAAATCTAATGGAGGGAGAGAAATGAGGAAAGGTTTCCTTTTCTTCTCAGAAGAGGAGACTGGGGAATCAAATGAGGAGGGATCGCGAGTCAGCAGGAGAGATTTCTTCACACCCCCTTCTTCAACCCCAAACCTAGGAAGGAGTCGCTCAAACTCTTCATCCTTGAGAAAGATCTTCCCAGGGGCTAATCTCTCTCCAGTGGCCGTATTACCCACCAGGGTCACTTCCTTCAACTCCCTGGCCTTTTGAGGCGACTTGACGGGAGAGTCGGAAATAATCACCACCTCAGCAGCCACCGCATCCACCACTTTTTGGACAGACTCCAGGACTTGTGTCAGAACGTCGGCAACCTTGGCTACCGGGACCTCTTCTTCACCAAGGGCAGTGGCGGCAGGAACTGACATCTCCGGCTGCTTCCTTTCTTCGGGTAACTCTGCTAGAGTTCCGCCTACTCTCTTCTTCTTGGAAATGCTCACCAGGGCGGTCCATTCCATCTTCTCCTCCATCTCTCTGACTAATTTTTTCTCTTACAGGGGAAGCTTCAGAGTGGAGGTGCAAGGATACGAATCGGCGGGCGCCGCCCCCATCTTATCCTTGCAGGCCTTGGGCAGCGCGTCCACCCTCGCGACGGTTCGCATTCCAGGACCCATATTAATATTCGCGCCCTGACAATGCGGGGGGCTGATGTTAACATGTGGTTCCTGCGCTGCATCCTGACCGAACACGTGACACCTGGCTGGCCTCTACTTGACTGATTAATTTGCTGACTCAGCTCTAGGTTTTGCAGACTTTTGACCAGGTCAAACCTCGGCCACGAGGGTTAAACCTAACCTCGCTCCCGATACCTTAGGACCACCCCTATAACATCGGGCACGAAGTTACGAAGTACCGCCTATCACAATCAGCTCCACCTACCACGCCGTTCCCCGTACAAGGCGCCTATCCCTAAGACCTGCAGATCAAGGATCCGTATGCCCTAGCAGTCACGAATCCCTAGAAAAGGTACTGGTATTAAATGCTATCACCTTCCTTTCACAATTTCAGGTCTCTCGGGTGGCAGGCGAACGGCGAGGGCTCCAGAGCCTGTCCATCACCTCTTCTCCAGAAAATTAGGGTGAATACACGCACTTCAGCGGCTATAAATACTCCTGAAACAGTCCCCAAAGAGAGATTCGGACTCTCACTTTTGTATCAGGGCCCCAACTGAGGAGCTCCTTTTCTTCTTCTTCTTCTTTTCTCTAAGAAAGCATTGTACAAGCCTTCAGAGCTACCTTTTTTCCTTGAGTGAAATATCTTTGCCGATCGACCGGTGGATGTAGGGGATTTCCTCCCTGAACCGCCTTAAATCTCCGTGTATTTCTCTGGATGCTCTGAACTGGTTTCTCTCTCGAGTTTTCATTAACAAGCTCACCCCTTTGCGCGCCGCCGTCTCCCGGAACTCTCTTTCTCTTTGGTGTTTCCTGGGACCCCCACATCCTACGTCAACACATATTACTAATATAAGTGTTTTTTTAAGTAAATTTGTACTTCATATATTTAGTTTTAATTTATTAAGTGAAACTTTTTTAGAGTCTAAAACATTCCTCTGGTCTTGTTTGGCATGAGCCCAAAAATGGGCAAAAAAATATCTTAATAATATTTTAAATTTATTATAAATTTTAATAACTTTATTTCACATCCAACACAAATTCCAACCTTAAAAATCAACTTTATTTCACATCCAACATAAATTTCAACCTTAAAATCAACTTTATTTCACATCCTACACACCTCTCAATATTAAAATAAATTTATTTCTCATCAACTCTATAAAATAAATTATTTTCTCTTTCCTTACCCAAATTCATCCTCCAACCAAACAAGCCCATAGACTCGAGTTTCGTTTTAGCTCTATCTCTAATGTGACACGTGCATTTAAATCTTTTTTATCGGTCTCTTCTGTTATTCAAACCTTTCTTGCAGCATCATTAATGCTTTGAGAACCATAATCTTATAATGAAGCAACAATCTGTTCCAAGATCAGCAAGAAACCCACCATTTGTTGTTTCTGCAAGAAGCCATGAAAGATGGTACCTCACCTCATGATCATCTCCTCAAAAGACAAACTCGAAGTTGAATGAGAGATACAAAGCTCGTCTAGTTTCTCCCAGGTTCCAATAACACGGATTAATCGACTACGAAGAGTCATTTTCTCATTTGCTGAAGTCACTACTGCTTGGATTCTAATAACAATGGCCTTAAATAAGCATCACAAGCTTAGTTTGCTCGATTCACTCTACTATCATTAGGTATTATCTTTCTTTAGCCTCGTTTGATTCGAGATTATTTTTAGTTAAGTAAAAAAAAATATTTTTTTAAATTTAATAATAAAAATTTTTATTTTAATATTAAAAAATATGTAAAAAATAAAATAAAATTAATTTTAATATTTATATTTGTGTTTGATGTAAAATAAAATTGATTTTAAAGTTAAAATTTACGTTGAGTTAAAAAATAACTCAAATCAAACGATGCTTTTATGTTAATGATCATCACCTTGCCTAGATTTTATCACATGCAAAGTTGCAAACTCTTTTTTTTTTTGGGGATTTACATACAGAACACTAAATTCTTCACAAATTATGCATTTCACCATCTTTTAGTAAATATTACACATATCACACTCTGCTTACATTTCTATTGTTACAATAGAAATGTAAAACCCATAAGCAGAGTGTGATATGTGTAATATTTACTAAAAGATGGTGAAATTCATAATTTGTGAAGAATTTAGTGTTATGTATGTAAATTTTCTTTCTTTTTTTTTTTTTTTTTTTTTTGGATAGAACGCATGCAAACTCTTGAGTGATCATGTAAAGATAATTTAAATTAATATTAGTTTGAAAGTTATGTGTCATGCAGAATAATTATAATTATTATCTAGGATTTATGTATTACATGAAATATAATTATTTATTATTTTAATTTATATAAGATGTTGAATAAAATTAATTTTTTAAAAAAATATATATTATGAATTTATTAGATATATGCTTGATGTAATTTGATTAATTTGTAAAACGAATGCATCGTAGAAAGGACTAAATTGTAAATGTCAAAAATGATCTCCAACAATACTTGGATCAACTTTCTTAATATTTTTTATTTGAATTTTAAATTGAAAAATATTTAATTAAAAATTAAATAAATTAATCTTTGTTTTAATTTTTTAAAATTTTAAAATGCAAAAATATAATGCAAACATTTTTTAATGTAGTTTTAATTTTTAAATAACGTTGTATAAAGTGTTGTAAAATTAAGATTAATTTCATCATTTTAATGTAAATCATATGCTATAATTTTCCTTAGATTTAATCTAAAGTAATTAGGATATAATTTAAAATTTTAACGTTTACATTCAACATATAACACATTAATTAGATTTTTTTAAAAAATAATTACTAATTTTTTTTTAAATTTTAGTTTTATTTTTCTTTCTCTTCTTTCTCTTCTTTCTCTTTTTATAAGAAAGAGAGTAGAGAGATTGGCGAGAAGGAAGGGAAGATAAAAGTAGATTTTAAAATATTTTAATAATAAAAATATTTTAAAAATTTAATTAATGTATTATATATTATTTAACAATTTGAATATTAAAAATTTAAAATAAAATTTGTATGATAGGCTTAAATTTAAAAATCTAAATGTAAATATTTTTAAATTTAATTTGTTTAATAAGGCAACATTTCCTCGTTCTGGGCGCAACTCCTTCCACCTTATTTTCATATTGTTTTGAGTCTTTGTCCAACTGATCTGTTTATTTGTAAGATTAAATTTAATATGATTAAAATTAAATTTGAATAGAGGTGAATGATGTGAAATAAAATTAGTTATTATATTAGGATATGTGAGAGATGTGATATAAAGTTAATTATTATATTGAGATATGTGAAAGATGTGATATAAGTTAGTTATTATTTTAATAATGTGTATAGAATGTGTAATAAAATTAATTTTTAATATTAAATTTTATATATCATGTGATATGCCTTAAAATTAAATTAAATTAATTTTAAACTTCAAAATAAATGGGGCCTAATTGATGCAAATTGTATGGACCTCCATGAACACTGTCTCAAATTTAAGGGTCTATATGTAATTTGCTCCCTTTTTATATTTTTTAAATAGAACCAGGAATTCACACTTTCTTCTTTTTTTATTTTATTTTATTTTATTTGATATTATTCTTTTTCAATTTTGGATCCAAGGAGAGTTCCGCGAAGCATCACGCAGTACGCATGGCGTTCTTCGTCTGCTCCTAACTTTCTCTACCTCATCCCTAACCTTTTTCCTCTTTTTTTTTGCAAATGATATATAGACCCTTGCACCATCATCTTCACAGACATCCAAAGAAAGAGATAAGAAGAAGACGATGCCGGAGTTCTGCGTCACCGGCGGAACTGGCTTCATAGCCGCCTACCTCGTCAGGGAGCTGCTCGCCAGGGGCCACCGAGTTAGAGCCACAGTTCGAGACCCAGGTTCTTCTTCTCCTCCTCCTCCTCCTCTTCTTCTTCTTCTACTACCTCCTCTTCTCTAATGTGGGTTTTAGCAGGAGATGAGAAGAAGATAGGGTTTTTGCGGAGCATGGATGGGGCCAAGGAGAGGTTGACGCTGGTAAAGGCGGATCTGATGGTGGAAGGAAGCTTCGATGAAGCTGTGGACGGTGTTGATGGCGTCTTCCACACCGCTTCTCCAGTTTTGTCTGTCGGTGATATCCAGGTTAGAGAAGCTGATTGCAGCTTCCCTCTCTCTGTCGCAGAATTTTATAACATACAACTCTTCTTTCCTAATTTCCCTTTTATTTGTCTCCCTGCCTCTGTGCTTATTCTATCCCTATTATTCAATTGCCAAACACTTACATGCATCAGTTGTAGAAATTGAAATCTATAAACTTTCCACTTGTCATTATAAGATTGTAACCATGACCTCATAACTAATCGTGTATTTTAAAAAAGAATATTTTTAAAAAAATAATTAATTTATCTGTAACTAACTATGCCATGTGTATATGATCAAGATCTTTTGGCTGTACAATTCAATTTTTATAATAGATGTTTCTAAGTCAAACTCTTTCTAAATCACGTAAATCTAGTATTCTTATGGTTTCATTGTTCTTTTAGTATCATTAACTATTGTATTTATCTGGTATGATTTATTTAACTAAGTATATAATATGACAATCCATGGTTTTCACTCTCCATTATCATGGTGAGTCTGTCGACTTATGTTTCCCGGCGCCCATAGCAATTGCTAACCCTGAAGATTTCAAGAAGCATGGAACAGCTGAAGGTGAAAAGCCTTGCTCAGATTTATAAACAATTTCTGGTTGTATGTCATTTCATGACTAGTTTACAATTGCTCTGATTGACATAAATGATATGCCTAAGGGAGGCCGATGTTTACTCTAAAATTTACGTGTGAAACTGTGAAACTAGATTGTTTCTTGACTTGATTGGAGACCTCCCAACTCGAAGACCAGTTCGTAAGATAAGCTTTTTTTTTTTTTGGTGAAAAACTACTTAAATTTCTAGTATTTCCATTGATAGCTGAGATAGTTCAGAAAAGTTCAGGATCGCCAACCATGAAAGCTGAACAGCCAACTAGCCGATGGTGTCTGAAAGCAAACGCCACTAATATGATCTTGTGAACGTAAGATAAGCAGGCAGAAATAGCTAGCCGAATGTTGAACAGTTTTTAGGTTCATGTTTGGGCTCGACCACGAAAAGCAGATCTTTGAGATTTACGATAAGCTATTTGTTCGACACAAGTATTAATAGTTCATGAACTCTTATCATTCTTAGATCTTGATCATTTGAAGACTCCTCTCTCAAAGATCTGCTTTTCGTGGTCGAGCCCAAACATGAACCTAAAAACTGTTCAACATTCGGCTAGCTATTTCTGCCTGCCTATCTTGGATTTAACTTCTTTCATTCACCCCCCACCCGAGCTAACTATAAACAATTAACTAGAATTTTCATCACATGGCAACCGTTTCTCCATGATCCGGAGATGAGGCAGTTATCATTTTGGAGTGGTGCAAGATTTATAAGCAGCTATAAACCTAGCTCTATAAATACTTGTATTCTAAAGCTCTTTGGGATTGCTTTTTGGGTTTCTGGATTCTCCTTGTACAGTTGCACTGTGAACTCTTTTAGTAATTCCTTCGTAGTGAATTAATTCTTCGCCTCTATGTTATCATGGTTTTTTGCTTATGCATAGGATTTTCCAAGTAAAATTCTAATGTCTCTTTTATTTCTTGCATTTACTCCATATTTTCGCTTCCGATCTTCATGTGATTGCTTCATGAGAAGATCTAAGATCTTCTATACGAGTCATGATCCTTCGATCGCATGATGAAATTGCGCGTAAACAAATTTGTTCATGTCTACAAAATTTTCTTTGCTGCATACAAAATTATGAAATTGAAGCATATGCTTTGGTGCATGAAACGGTTTCATGATCAAGAATTTGAATGTTCTGCTTTTTTACACTGATTAAGTGATCTAAGTATAATTGAATCACACATGCAGGAGAATCTCATCGACCCAGCCATCAAAGGTACCATGAACGTCCTCAAGTCCTGTAGCAAAGCCAGCTCAGTTAAGAGAGTGGTGCTCACCTCCTCCTGCTCTGCTATTCGATATCGATACGACTCAACTTCTATTTCTTCTTTGAATGAATCACATTGGAGCGATATCATCTACTGCAAGAAATACAACGTATGCTATCATTTGTTGTCCTATTATTCTTCCTCTTTCCTCCTTCTTTTCCTTTATTTACCTATTCTTTCCCCTCCTGATAGCTTCATGTTAATGGCAGCTATGGTATGCATATGGGAAGACACTATCTGAGAAAGGGGCTTGGCAACTTGCTGAGGAATTGGGCATAAATCTTGTAGTAGTGAATCCTTCCTTTGTAGTTGGTCCATTGATTGCTCCACATCCCACAAGCACTCTCCAAATGATACTTTCTCTGGTTAAAGGTTATCTATATTTAGATTATTGTCATCATAAATGACTTAATTAGGTTAAGACTTATAAAACCTTGTTGCTTTTTTATGAATATTATTAGACACACTACTACTTCTTGCTTACAAAAATTTTTAATTAAGGTTTATTTTCTAAACAGTCTCAGCATAACATTTTACTAAGATCAGTGACCTCCTCGGAAATCCTCATGTCGCATTCTTAAAATAAAAAATATAAAAACATTCTTAAAATAAAAAATAAAAAAAAAACACAATGTATCTCATGTTATCACTCTTGTTAAACTCAATGATGTAGTGATATTTTTTTACTGTTCAACATCGATTTCTGCAAATGAGATGTTTGAAACCTATAATAATGGAGCACTTGGTTCAGTGTTGTTGTGATTTTATGTCATTGTTTGCTTTGAAATATATTTAGATAATGTTACAAAAAATTACAAAATTATTGCTCAATGATGACATCTAGATGTGACTTGAATTTGGCAACATCTAGATGTCACTTTATCCATGATGAGATAAGCTAAGAGAATAAAGGGTGACAACAGAGTTCAGGGATCTAATTCCATGATAAAGAAACTATAATCTGCAAACTTTAAGAGTAAATTGTTTTAGGTCTCTCAAATTTTATGATCATTATATTTTAATTTGTAATATAATATAATATACAGATTTGTACACACATACCACATCAGACACCCTCTTTACAAAAATAGTCAGTGTAAATTTTGTGGAGAGTGTGTTAGTGTAATATACCAAGGTTTATGTGGCAAGCATGACATTGAATGAAACAAACAATAATTACCGAATAATATAGAAATCTATATAATACTGATATCTCAATAACACTAAAATGTAGACTGCATCAGACCAAACTCCCCCTAAGTACTGAATTAATACTGATATCGGCATGCATTATGCAGGAAAATTTGCTGCATATCCAAATACAACTATAGGATTTGTTCATATTGATGATGTGGTTTTCACTCACATGCTGGCAATGGAGGATAACAGGGCTTCTGGGAGGCTGATTTGCTCTAGCAGTGTTGCCCATTGGTCAGAGATTGTAGATATGCTGAGGACCAAATATCCATCTTTCCCAATTCCAAACAAGTAAACATCCATCCTCTCCTCATATAGTCAGACTCGAAACTCACTCAATTTTTTAAAGTTTGGAGTCATAATTTGTCTAGAAATATAGTCGATTTGCGATTGGTTTCTAGCACAACTTCATGTGTTCACATATTTTATGCTTGAAAGAAAGATAAGATTCAACAAGCTCAAATTTTGACTCAAAACTGAAATTAACTAAGATAATTCCAGGTTGAATTGCAAGTCAAATCTGTGACTCAAAAATTTTTATAGTGAGTTCCAGTCATTGGTGACTTGTTTGAAGGTTGAGTTCTGAGTTTATTTCAATTGTAATGTATATAGTTATTTATCAAGTATTTAAAAAATTATCATATTGGCAAAATTTTAGTGTTGGTGAGATAAATTGTTGGAGGTTTCAAGTTTAATTCTCACAGTTTTTCCTTAAATAACTCGACTCTCATCTCAACTTTAAACTGTTAAACTTGAACTTGATTTGTTTCATTTCTGTTATTTTGAGCCGTTTGGGTGGAGGAATTGGAGCTAACCCAAAATCAATAAGCCTCAAACAAGTGTCAGCCCTAGAACCATGTTTTATATTCAACACCAGTCGACTTTTACTTTATTTCACTTCTAGTTAAGTAGAATCAAAATAACAGAAATGAAACAAATCAAGGCTTGGTTGTTGTTGTTGTTGTTGTTGTAGTTAAGTAGAATCAAAATCAAAATCAAATTTCATCGAATATTTGGAGTTTAAGGTGACTCAACTTAATTAGTTACCAAATCTGCATTGTGTAGAGCTTTTGTTAGCTTAAGATTAGTGGTGCTGACATGGATGAAAATGAATGCAGGTGTGATGAAAAGGAAGGGGATGATAATAGACACAGAATGGACACAAGCAAGGTGAAGAATTTGGGCCTCCAATCTTTCAAGACTATTCCCCAGATGTTTGATGACTGCATTCACAGTTTTGAAGAGAAAGGGTTTCTCTAAAGCAAGTCAAAGGTTTTTTTTATGAAGGAAGCAAATCATAGTTGCTTTGTCTATTCATATTAAATGGTATGAACATTTTCATTAGCTCTATGAAGCTAGAAATAAAAAATGATAAAATTAGAATAGTAATTCAAACTTGAGGGCTTAGATAAAATTTCAAGGTTTAAGACTGGTGTCAATTTGGGTTGGCGGGTTGGGTTTGTGTTAACTTATTTTTTGACTTGATCCGTTTTAACTTGACCTATTTATCAAACAAGCCAAGTATTAATACTTATACTTGACCTATTTAATAAACGGGTTATTCGATCCAACTCACTAACTTGTTTATTATGATTTTTTAAAGTATTAAAACATCATAAATTCAATATTTTTTATTTTGAATTAATATAATCATAAAATTTAATTAAAATACAAAAAACATAACTAAATTATGTAATACACATGTAATAATTAATATTAAAATTAATACTAAAAAATATGTATAACTTTTGATAAATGAATTTTTGATTGGTCATAATTAGGTTGACTTGTCAATTTATACTCAAGTCTTCTTAAATGATTCAAATTCAGGTCAAGTTGTATATAACTTTTACCCAATAAGCTTGATCAAAATTCAGTTAAGTTGGGCCATGTTTAGGTTGGGTCACAAGTAAGGTCAAAATTTGCAAAAAAGACCCAAAGTAATATATACATATATATATGTATATATTACTTTGGGTATATTAAATGGTGAGTGATCTCTTTTTTCCCGCTATTATCCTTTTTTTCTTGCAACTAGTAATGTATTGTTTTGAATGACGTTATTAGCAGGATTTAAGCAGGATGGGTAAAATGAAAAAATACTTCTGGTGTGTTGTGCGATAGAAAAATCTCATCCAGAATCAAGGGTAAATTTTATAAAACTGTAGTAAGACCAGCGATGATATATGGTGCTGAATGCTGGCCTGCAAAGAGGAAACATACAAATAAAATAAATATTGCAGAAATGAGGATGTTAAGGTGGATGTATGGATATACACGAAAAGATAAAATGAGAAATGGGTATATCCGAAAGAAAGTTGGTGTTGCACCAATTGAGGATAAACTTAGAGAAAGTCGGCTTAGATGGTTTGAACATCTAAATCGTAGGCCAATTGAAGCTCCAGATAGAAAGATTGAGTTATTGGATTTTGCCCATGTACAAAGAGGTAGAGGGAGACCAAAGAAGACATGGCAAGAAACTATAAGGAGTGATCTTAGTTACTTAAACTTAGATAAGAATTTGGTAACTGATAGAGCGCAATGGAAACAAAGGATTCATGTAGCCGACCCCACCTAGTGGGATTAAGGCTTGGTTGTTGTTGTTGTTGTTGAACTAGTAATGTATTGTTTTGGCTTATGTTTCTATTTTTTGGGGAATGAGTTCTCATTCAATAGGCTTTTTCTTAAATAAGTTTCTAGGTATATGTTTACGCCTTCTAGTTGTCCATCAGATTGTGGATGGTAGGTGATAAACATATGCAATGTCACCTGGAGTAGCTTTAATAGTTCTTGCCATAATCTACTTGAAGATAGCATCACGATCACTAATGAATGCTTTTGGTATTCCATGAAGATTGTATATGTCATCCAGAAAATGCTTGCGCCACTGTAGCTGTTGTATGAAGATGGCCATGGCAATAAAATGAGCATACTTGGCCAATTCATCAATGAAGTCTAGTGATTCCTCTGTTCTCAGGTATTGGTAGAATCCTGGGTTTGTGGTATTTGTTTAATTGGCACATATCTCAATATCAAAAATATTTTTTTTGTTGTTTTTTTTTTTTTCGTATGTACACCTCTCCAATAAAACATAGATTTTAGCCTCTGGGGAAGAAACTTGAATGACCCCCAACACTAGTAGCATGTATTTAGTTTGATGATATCAGTTCTTTCTCAGGTTGAATTCGTTGCCCACTTCCAGCCTTTCGCTCCATAACAATCTGTCATTCCTCCATGTATATGGTTTCTCCATTGTTCCTCCTTGTTGAGCTACTTATCTTACTTGGCTGTTATTAATCTCATTCAATAGTTCTATAGAATTCGGTTGTAACGTAGCATTCATCTCTAGTTCTATATTTTTTTTCTCTTTTGTAGATGATTCAAAATCATATGTTGCTATTTACAAAGGCCTTTTTATCGCGCCGGTGTTGATATAAGCTGTTCGAGCAAAAATCTTACGACTTTGATTGCCCGTCTTGATTTTAAAGTGACTGCTAATAAGATACGATCATCATTTCTGAACAGCTGCCACAATTGCCAGCATTTCTTTCTCATACATAGGTAGTTGTTGATGTTTTAGACCCCATTTGTTTTGAGGTTAAAAATTAATCTGATTTAATTTTAATCTGATATATCACATCATATATAATATTTAATATTAAAAATTAATTTTATTTTACATCCTACACACATTATTAAAATAATAACTAACTTATATTACATTCCTTATATATCTCAATATAATAATTAATTTTATATCACATTCTTTACATATTTTAATATAATAATTAATATTATTTTACATTATTTATAATTTTTAATAAAAAATATTTCTATTCAATTTTTAAATTTTATTTTTGTTAAATTTAACCTTACAAATAAACAGATCAAGGATAAATCCTTGCTAAGGAATGCAATAGGAGGGCATGCATTAAAATTGCCCCAATTCATGCACCACTAGCATCATTCTATTGAAGGGCATCTTTTTTGAGAAGTTTTGTTAGCTAAACTTTTCATAATCTCTGATAAACATGCAATAATATTTAGCTAAACCCAAGAATCTGCAGAGTTCCTCCATTGAAGAGGGAATAGGCCATTCCACAATCACTAGGATATTTGAAGCATCAGTAGAAACTCCTCCATTTGATATTTGGTGGCAAAAATAATCAATATTTTCGTATAGCAAAATCACTTTTGTCCTCCTTAATCTTGAATGAGTTCTCCACTAATACATTAAGATCTAGCCTTAAATGTTGGAGATTATCTCGCTAATCGCTCTGTAGATTAGTGTATAAGTTTTTGAAGAAATGGTTTAAAAATAGAATTCATGAGCTTTTGAAAAGTGGAGGAAGGATTAAAAGTAGTAGGAGATCAGAGAAGAAATAGAAAGGAGACGTGCCAATTCTCTACCAGTTCTCATCCAAGAACCGTACTAATAAAAGCTCCTCCAAATAGTTTTTTTCTAGCATCAAATTCTACTAGGATATGGGCAATTAGAGGCCTTGAAAAATTTTGATGTCGGTTTGCCTGCTTAATAGGTTTACCAAACACGGAAGCTAGAGATTTTAGATTACCCAAAATTCAATAGGCAAACCTCGGAAAGCTAGCGAGACTGGGTGGGGATTAGTTTCTTATTAATAAAGCGTCGCTCTGTCTTAACCCTTATAAAGTTCATTTCTTTTTTAAAGTGAGCTACAATATGCTTCTGATCACATAAATCAATATTAACCTCACCTCTCAAATCCAAAGACTTAGGGGGCGTTTGGTTTAATGTTATGTTATGTTATTTATAGAAGGCAATTGTTCGGTTTAATGACATCTACAAATAATCTTCTATTTGATTATAAAATTATTAGTCAAAAGATGATATTTGGATGTCATGACATCTAGATTACATAACAAAATACCAAAATAATAACGAACGAAACGTCTCCTTAGAGAAAAGTTTTATGTTGTCCATGGGATGCCGATCTAAAGCTGATTTTCCCACAACAATCAAATGAAATGGATGTATTGAAAATGTTTTAACAACTGAGTCTTTGCAACAACAACAATAATCACTAAGCTTTAATCCCACTAGATGGGATCGGCTACATATTTTTTTATTTTCACTGCACTCTATCAATTACCAAATTTTTATTTAAGTCTAAGTAACTAAGATCACTCCTATAATTTCTTGTCATGTTTTCTTTAGTCCCCCTCTTTCTCTTTGTACATGGGCAAGATCCAATAGTTTGAATTTTCTAATTAGAGCTTCAATCGGCCTACGATTTATATGTCCAAACCATCTAGGCCGACTTTCTTTAAGTTTATCCTTAATTGGTGCAACTCCAACTTTCTTTTGAATATACTCATTTCTCATTTTATCTTTTAATGTATATCCACACATCTACTTTAGCATCTTCATTTCTGTAATATTTATTTTATATATATATTTTCTCTTTGCACCATATATCATTGTTGGTCTGACAATGATTCTACATAAGCAAAAAAAATTACTTTTAACTATGTGGATCATTACGATATAAGTGACACATAGAAATTTTATTGGATTCAAAATTTGGGATCACTTACGGGACTACAAAGCATTTCTCATTTGAAAATAATCTTATTGGAATCTAATCAATGGTTACGTCACCGAACATGGTTGATTAAACAAAAAGATATAAATTGTATGAATCATGTTACTTATAACAAATAAGTCCACTTGAATAAGTTCATGTGACAAAATGCGCCCTTATTCACTTTTTTTTTTTTTTAAAGAAACATTATAAAATTTGCATGTCAAAAATAAACAATTCTCTCTTCTATTTTTGCTCTAAGTTTGACGAGTATTCACTTAGTAAGAAACCATGGAAATGGAAAAAGCTTATGTTACTACGTCACGATGAACTTGTATTTGTGTGTGAAGAAGTAATTAGGATTCATGATAATTCTCCTTAAAACCCAATTTTGGGGTACTAAGTGGTTTAGTTAAATAAATGACTTGCATGAATAGATGATAATGTTAAAAAATTATCTTAATATTAAGTAAATTATGTGACAACTGACTAACACAAAATATAACACTATTAAATTATCTTATAGCATTAACAGAATTAATATTGTATATGCTCAGAGTATACACATGCAACGTGAGAAATACAAAGTATATAAGATGAGCAAGATTGAAATATGTGAAAAATACAAAGAATAAATAAAGAAAAGAGTGAAATGTATGAAAAATAACTCGAAGGTAAGTATAATAGTATACCTAGCTTATGTAATACTTTGCTAGCACAAATATATCCTGGATTCTTTTAATAGTTTAATTGTATATATTTTAACAGTTATCAACATTCTTGGATTACATAATAGAGCAAGCATTAGGGTTTTCATCACTAAAAAGAGAGTAAATAGTCTCATCCATGGTATTAGGGTTTGGAAGGGCTTGAGATGCATAGCGGACGAAGCCGGGGGGTGCCTTCTTATCATATGCCTGCGCCACATAAGGATAAGCCACCAACTCGTATGGTACGTAAGGCCACATCTCTGCCTTCTTCCCTATGCTCTTCACCTTCCTCAAAACCTTTCGTGGCTCCACATGGCCGGTTACTGTCACCCTACTTTGCTTTCGATTCACCTCCATTGAAGTAATGCCTATACCTCAACCTCAGTTAGAGAGAGAGAGAGAGAGAGAGAGAGATTACTAGTTAACTTCATGTGTCACTATTTAGTGTTGAGTTGAGAAGTTTCAGTATATGTTATTAATCTTGTCAATAACAAGGTCAACTTGAAGTTGATCGTATTTGGTTCTAGTTAACTCCCATGTCTCTCCATTCAATGTTAAGTTGAAAGGTTTAAACATATATTGTCAACAAACTTTGCATAAAAATACAAATAATTTATATGCTATGTCATGACTTACTATTTAGAGTAGGTCTTTAGAAGGGCTGATGGCTTACTTATGTTCATAATATTACAGACAGATGCTAATAACTCGATACTCAACACTAAGTGGAAGGCCAACAATTGTCATAAAATAAGAGAGATCTTGTGCAACTTTGATAAAAAAAAAAAAGAAAAAAAAGAGTGAGGGTTTATGATTTTGAACCTTTGATAGAGCTAACAGCATTTTTAACTCTCCTCTCACAACCATCACAGTCCATCTTCACTTTGATCTCAACAGTCTGATTTAAAACAAAAGGAGTAAAGGGATGAGTTTTGATGGGCATCTAAGGTTGGCTAAATTTAACCGTTGGCAATTGTGTTATTTTTGTTATTTATTTCTAAACACTACAAATTTTCTTATTTCATTTGAAAATTGTAATAGTATGATTGGAAGTTGAAATCTTCCAATATTCGGGCATGCTTTTTTCCATTGAGCTAAGAAACACGACTTCTAAAGAAACTTATTCGATAATTCTTCTAATTTTTATTCTACGAAATAAATTTAAACATAATGTGGATATTTATGCCATTACATATAACTATACTTTTTTTCACTTGAACTCAACTCAATTCAAGCCCTAGCTAAAAAATAGCAAAATTAGTCTAAAGTAGATGGCAAGGGAAGTTGGCTTTGAGGTTTTGGTCTTTATTTCTACCTGGAGTGGTTTCCTTCTCTTCCTCCTTAATGCTTTCTTTGTACCTGTCACTCTGCATAAGTTTGAGAGATAATCAAGTGCACCCATGGGTTCAGATAAATGAAGAGAAAGAGAGAGACAGAGAGAGAGAGAGAGACAGAGAGAGATTAGGGGAACTTTCTTGTAAGTGTATATATAAAGAAGGTTAAGAATGGTGGAAGTGGAACTATGGCTTTCGAAGGAGCAATTATTCAGTTTGATATCTCAGATGATTCGGCGTCAAATAAACTGAGTGCTACAAACCATTTACACGTGACGTTCAGCTGTTCAGCGCCGAACCATTTACCGAATGTTTTTTTACTTTTGAAGGAGCCTGAAATTTAAAACTACTGAAAGGTGCTGTCAATTTCAGTGGAACATGATTAAGCTCTAGATCTCTTTAATAAAGCTCTAAGCCACCATTATTATAAAAAGTTTGAAGGGACATCACTAGTTATTTCCAAATTTGTTTAACTGGAGCACATTGACTATAAAAATGCTGCAATTTCATCCAAGTCAGGATGAGAAAAAGTTGAGGATTAATGTTAGGTTGATGTCATTATCATTATCTCTCTCTCTTTTTTTTTTTTATAAAAGGATTCATTAACACTACATCTAAGAGAAAGAAAAGTAAACAATTTTTAAAATTCAATGGATTGGTAATAGATAAGAGCATATCGAGCAAGAAGATGGGCAACTTTATTTTCTTCATGCTTGACGTGTGATAGCTCTTCGCGCTTGACATGTGTAGCTCGACGGACTGAAAGCTAAGTGGCTGTCATCTTTATCTTCTGTAAGCAAAGCCCTGTGATGAACATATCTTGATTATTATCTTTAATCTTCTTGAAATTTTATCTTGCCTTAATTTGCATAAAAGCAAAACTTAAGTACAAAAAGAATAGTTATCAAAACTAAGTTGGGAAGACATTACTTTGACCTAATTAACATGCTCAAATAATTGAATAAGATAAAAAAAGAAGGGTAAATTGCATCTCTGTCTCTAAATAAATTATAAAATTCTAAAATTATCCCCCTTCTCTCTCTTGATTGTTTGCCTCCAAACAACACAATTCTCCCCACTCCAACTAAAAATTATAGTGGTGTAAATTCGAACTTGAGATCCCCTGGTTTCAGGCAAACTCCCTCCCCCACAGGACTAAAAGAAACTCCAGTATCTCTCTCTTTCTTATCTAAATAGCCCTGTGTAAAGAGTGCAGAAAAAGAGAGAAAGCGGAAGACAAAAAAAAAAAAGGGTAATTTGAAAATTATATAAAAATTTAATAATAAAAAATTAAAAAAACTCATTGATATAACAACAACTAAGCCTTAATCCCACTAGGTGGGATCAGCTACATGAATCTTTTGTTTTCATTGCGCTCTATCAATTAACAAATTCTTATCTAAGTTTAAGTAACTAAAATCATAGCTTAAAGTTTCTTGTCATATTTTCTTTAGTCTACCTCTTTCTTTTTAAATATGGGCAAGATCCAAATAACTCTATTTTTTTAACTAAAGCTTCAATCGGCCTACGATTTATATGTCCAAACCATCTAAACCGATTTTCTTTAATTTTATCCTCAATTGGTACAATACCAACCTTCTTTCGGATATACTCATTTCTCATTCTATTCTTTCGTGTATATCCACACATCCATCTTAGCATCCTCATTTCTATAATATTTATTTTATTTATATATTTTCTCTTTACAGGCCAACATTCAGCAATTTAGATAAAAAAACTCATTGATAGCGTGCAAATATACTAGGGGAACTTTTTTTCTAATTGCTCTCAACACATCAACAATAATAATGACAAAGTCCACCATAGAACCAGACATTATATGCTCGACATCTCCGCTATAATGCTAGCATTAAAGCCTCACATATTCAAGTACTACCACCAACTCCACAACCTGTGTAGATTAGCAGGTGATCAGTGTTAGCACTATCCCAATTGTTTTAAGATTTACTTTATAAAGATTTGATAGTAAAGATTGTTCCAATACATGTCAAAAAAAAACTTTATAAAAATTTAATTAGAGTTAAATTGTTCCAATACATGTTTTGATATTGATTTATAATACTAATTCTAACTTGTTAATTGAAATATTTCACATGTTAAACTTGCTAACCCAATTAACAAATCTATTAACAAATCCAAGTTGATGATTGAAGTTCAGCAAGTGCAATATCTAAGAAGTTCAACGTGAGAAATGTATACCCTTGACTGCAAAAAAACTGATATGTGGAATGTAACGAATGATATGGGAACTGTCAACTATACATCCTCTTGAATCTGTTATTCTAGTACTATAAGAACAGTAACAAGTAACGAAAAAACATATCAAACACAACTCTCAATCACACAATTATGGAGCTAAAACTTTACGCTGAGTTGTAGAACGAAACCTTCACCTGGAAGAATACAACACAAGAGGGCTACTTGGAATCATCGTTCCTCTGGCTGGGATCCTCTGGACCAGCCCTGCCTGAAGCTTCAGGGATGTCATCTGTGCACTGCATAGGGCAGACAGCCAAAATGCATTCATGAGCTTCTTTAAATCCTTGATTTACTCTACGGTAACAGCCCACAAAAACCGTGATTTGGGTCGAAAAAGAGTGTATGGTTCATCAGCTAAAGAAACATGGGGTATAATTGGGCTGAAAATTATGTTTTGACACTTGAAACTTGCTTAGTAGTCACTTAAATTTTGATGCAATTCAAAGATAGATTGCTTTAAAAGAAATTGATTCGAGTCGAAATCACTTCAATGTAAGCATACATGTGGAACTGTATGATTATTTGCACCTTAGACTTATTATTATATTTATCTTGGGTTTTGCATATAAGTGAAAATAGATGTATCAATTCTTCCACACTGATTTTCTCAAATCAACTCAATTCAATGCAATAGAAAAATGCCTATCATGTTGAAGGAAAAATTTTACATTGGTGCTATCTGAACAGATGATGGAGGAGTACTCATACTAGAATGGGCCGCAATCCACATTAGAAATGATTGTATCTATTAAAGGGTAAGTATAGCACTCATAGAGTATAATATGGGGGATGAGGGTGGTTTGTTAATGTGCATGTAAATGTGGAAATTGGAATATTCATGTTACTATGTCAGAGAAAATGGGGGAAGACCAAAGTTAATTAGGAAAATGATAATTACATATGACCATAACTCACTTGAGTTGAACAGAGAAGTTTAGGGCTTTGATGATTTTGATTTGTTGTTAATTGTCATTATTGTTGTTGTCAAAACTCAAGTTTAACTTAAAAAGATGGCTTAATTGATTGCTTTTTCGCTGATTCAACACATACATGGCTGGTAAACAAAAATTCAAATTTTGAACTGAGGCTGACACACGAACTCAGCTTGATGACTGCCCTAGGTATAAATTGGACCATTCTCAAATAAACAAACCAAACCTCAAGCTGCTCCAGCATGTGAATTGTCCGTTCCAAATCACCACCATTTGCACAGAGAGATGCAGCAAGGGATTCCATAGAGACATCAGGAAACATATACGAGAGGGATTCCATTATCATATGGGGATCATCCATAAGAGTCTGCTTCTCTGTAAAAGAAGATTCATCTTCCAGAAAGGCATCATCCTCAAAATTGAATTCAGAAGAAGATACGTCGGAAACAGGCAGTTTTCCACGGCTTTGGTTTTTCTCATCAGCTGATTTAACTTCTCCACTTTTTGCCCCAGAAGAGTGTAATGAGATTGGTATGTAAGGAGTAGCATTTGGATTCAAAAGCGACTTTCCATCCATATTTTTGTCAAAAAGAAAAGACCTGTCTAGGATCAAGGGAAAAAAAATATAAATAAGCTGCAAAGCAAAATACACAATAATGTTCAACACAATAAGTATATGGACAACGTATAAGTTGAACCTACAAGTGACGCACGTGCCCAAGAAATCCTCAAAACAATAAGGGGGAAATGCACAATGGTCCCTGCATTTGAGGTTACATGTAGTTTGATTGTTTATTAGTTTTCTTCAATTCATCACTATGGTTCCTACATCTAGATTGCGGTTACAAGTGATCCCTCAAAAAGCATTTTTTCCTGGAAGATCCAATCTTCAAGGCGGAGAAGGCGGCTTACAAGAAGAAGAGTGATCACCCCACCCCCATTCAGAAGCACGCCGCCTTCGAAGGCAGCATCTTGGACGGTATCTTCGAAAAGGGTTGTCAAAGATGAAGGCAAAAAGGATGTTTGATGACAAGCTACTACTAAAGAAGAGCCTACTACTAAGGATGTGGTTGACGGAGTGAGACCACACTTCTATTGAAGGACAGAGCCTAACCTCAACTAAAAAATGACTAGACCTTAACCAAGGATCCCATTGAGACCATAATCTAAGGACAGACAGAGAAGAACGCTCCCGCCTTGAGGTGTCTTTAAGGAAGATTATCAAAAGTGGATACTCCTTCGATAACAAAGAGGTGGATGTCTTAGTAATTTCTACAAGCAAGTGTACACTCAATTAGATGTGGACAACACCATATACACTTGTGCTGAGGAGACAAATATTCCAAGGAATAATTCGGGCTTCCTAAATTTGTCTCAACTTTGCCCATTACTTGCAAGCATGAAAGCTTGGTTCAATCTTCCTTCTTTTGGGATTTTTTATTATTTTGAAATGCCTTCTTTTGGTATTTTTAAACTACGACTTGCCACAGGGCATGGCATTGGCCTTTGATCTTCTCAAAGATGCTATTAGTCAGAGGGAATATTCTAACTTTATATACCTTAATTATCTTATAAAATTTGAATTATATATACCTCCATAAATATTATATTATTAAAAAGTTTTTAAAACGTAAATAAACTAAATTAATTTTTATTAATCTCATTTCATTCAGTTTCTAGGTAAGCCTCTGGATTAACAAGTATATTAGAACAAGTCTCTATTATCTTTTGCCTATTGTTTCTGGGCAAACATTCTGGAAACAATCTACAGCTCTTCCCAGTGATGTAGGCACAAAAAAACGACTTTATATATGTGATATCTGATGGATGCAATAAAAATCTCCAGTTAAACATCTATAAGAACTAATCTTCAAAACGATAAAATTTAAATATTCATGTCTCAATACACAAATATTCGTAAACATGCAGCGAGATATATCACAATAGAGAACATAAACAGAAACTAGTGCACAAAAATGCATATTGTTCAATAATAATTAGAAATTAAAACAATTGCTTAAGAATAAAATCAACCAAGGTATGTAACAAATTTAACATTGAACTAGAAACATTCTCACACATAAATGTATACTGAAGCAAAGGAAATAATGGAAAATAATGATAACTTGAGATAACGGTTCACTAATGATATAAAAATAAGCAATCCGAATATGAATGAAATATATAGATAAATGTACAAAATAGATCTAAGTGAAGAAGATACATTGATGCAGAGCATCCCAGCATTGACCTTGACAACGACATTTTGCGGTTTAAGCATAATTTTAGTTGTTGTCCTAATTACTTTATTTATTTCCTACACTTTTTCGTTATTATTATCTCATGCTATATGCTTTCTTTTATTTTGGTGAGAGGGGTACATTATATATTTCATAATTAGGCTTGAAAGAGAGTGATGGGTGTAATTGGGCTTAACTTGGGTTGGGGTGAGAGTTTCATTTTTTTAGCTGAGCTTATTTCAATTTTCAAGCTCAAGCCAAATTTTACCCAAGATTTCCTTCCCATTTATTTATCCATTGGATCACCTTAATCCCAAATGAATGGATCAGATGGAGTAATCCTAATCTATGGTGAGTATTAAGTTAGTTAGAGATTAATGGGTGAGATTTAATGGCTATTTCTATAAATTAGGTTTAGCTCATATGTTAATTTGCCTTAGTTGAGAGGAGAGAAGAAACTCCCACAGAAGGCCGCTTGCCTCCCCCCCTTCGCCCTTCACCACTACCGCCACCACCGTAGACACCGGATTGTCAACCTCCTCCCAACCGGCCACTACTAAGAGGCCTAGGCACGAAACCTAGGTCACAGGAACTAAGCTGTCATCCCTTGTTCTCTTCAATCGCCGTTGCTACTGGCGTTGGACGCCTGACCAGTTGCTGCCGCCACCCCCCACTCCAGCCGCCGTTGTCCAGGGCCCTGAGCGCAATGCCTAGGTCACAAAACCGTCAAGCTGTCTCCATTCTCTGCCGCTATAGCCGTGAGGTCGGCCGCCACCGCCGTTGTCTCCTTCGTCCAACTGTCGCAAGGGACGCCTGACCAGTTGCTCCCCACCACCACGAATCATCGAACCACCCCCTACTTGTATCCCTACTATCGATTTACACTGATTTTACTTCCCCGTGTCTCTTTACATTTTTGCTTGAGTTGATATAGCCCCCTTTCATCTATTGTTTTCCTTCATTGTATATACACTTCATGATTTCATTTATCAGCTTATATGATATGTGGGAAGATGATTCATGAATGGGATTATGAAATGGCAATTTAGTTCCAATGTGTTTGTGTTCATGTGCTAATCTAGCCTAGCTAATTAAGGGTTTTATGTCCTAGAGCCTCGTCTTGGGACTTGCCTTGTTTGTCACCAAATTAACATTCTAAATTATATGAGTTCTCTATGTTTAATCATGGAGGTATCTTGCCCACATACTTTAGGTTAATCTCGAGATGAGCCTCTAGACCAACAAGTTACTTATTATGCTCCCAGTCAATGACAATGGAAGAGACGTTGATTGAAGTGACAAGAACGACCTTTGGTCCCAGTTGGTGCTATTGAGTTTTTCTTCTTGCATTCCCAAAGTTCTCAATAATGTGAGATTCAAGAAGGTCACCCACATCAATGAGACACTAAAATAGCTTTGAGTGGCGAGCACTAGTTTAGCTTGTGTTCATAGCTCTAGTGGAACTCACAAAATTGAGATCCATGCGACATTGATCTTGGGTTCTTGTAGGAGGGGCGGGCTAGGAAAAGCCACAATTCTTCGTGATAATGAATACTTCTTCAAGTGAACAACTGAGAAAATTGCACATTTGATAGTAGGACTCATCCTTCTATGTTGTCTGCTATCACCATGGCGGTTGGAAGTTTTTGAATCAATTACAGAAATTCTTCACGTTCATGTGGGAAGAGGATAATTCTGACTGGCTCACAGCATGACACTTTTTTTTGTTGGGAAAGTTGATAGTAGGTGTATGGCTTCCCCAAGTGGATGTACTTCACTGCTTGCTAGAACACATCATTAAAATCCTTCAGTTTTGTCTTCGTAGGAAATGTAGAAGGGAAATCATTTCAACCCTTTGATGACAGTGGAATTCTTGTCCTCATTGTCTTCAATTTCTACATTAAGGTGAAAAATCAAAAAAAAGAGGCTCGAAGTGATCACAGTTTAGAAAAGCTGTTACCAAAGATAGTTCTAAGAAAAGGTTTTCAGGTTCCTAATCCAGCTTTCCCTGATAGCTTGTCTTTGTGCAACGTACAAGGGGAGACTTGGTGTCAATTTTGGGGTTAACATCGAAATATGAATACAAATAAATCCAAAAATTTTGAAAGTGATTAAATTCGGGGTGACTGTAGCCCTATTCCAATAACAGCAACAAGTTTGGAGTACCCCTACGACCCATAGTATCATAGTTTCCTGAAAAGTATTTTCCATCCTGAGTTTGATGGGAATTAAAGAAAATTGCATTTCACTTACATATGTAATTCATGATTTTCATTAATGAAGACTACAGACAGAAAATGAGGCAAAGCAGTCTTTGGGTATTTTCCAAAATTAAATTTGAACAAAATTAAACAATTCGTGAAAGCAATAAATTAAAAATTTCAGAAAGAAAACAGAAGATGAAATATGAACGGGATACCAAGCAGGCATTATCTAATCAGTCAAAACAGAAACAGTTTAAATTGCCCCAATTTCCAAATTCAAACCTCTCTCTGTCAGTTGTAAACAGGATTTAGCAACCACGAGCATGTTAGCTATGAACATGAATTCTCCTCTAACCACATTAGAAAAAGAAAAGGACGAACTAAACAGCAAACTTTATCAAGAAAGAAGTCAACCATTAATAGCACAGACAGGAAAAGAAAATAGGTCTTAACTGGAAAGTTTGAAAAGAAAAAAAAAAGTTCAAGAACAAATAAAAGAATCAGTAGCTAGTTACAAAAAACAAGATGAACAAAGTTTTACAATAGTCAGCATACACGAAAGGTATGAAGCATAATAGGGCAGCAAAACGAAGTAAGGACCTACTCTAATATTTAAAACTGTCAACTACTCATACTTAAGTCTACCCAAATATGAATTAAATGTTTCAGCAAATCAAACGAAGGAAACAGTCAGTAATCATCCCATGTTTTCAAAAAACCTGATTTGTTTACAGCTAAAGAGATCAAGAACAAACTATACAACTGGAAAAATCGCTCGGATGCCCTAAATTTACACAAAGCAGGCAAGAATCGTGAAAGGAATCTTCAATCAAAGGAAATCGGAATTACTTGCACAAAAGAATAACGGAACGCCGATGAGACATCCCATAGCAGTCAAAGGTCTCCAATACAATTAAGAAATCCGAGCACCAGTAATTTTATCAGAACCCGCTCCCTTAAACCGCTAAATGGCGCAATAGGTACGAAATATGAATCAAACAACATAATGAGAATACAAGATATCAAAAATAGCGGGAAGACAATCAAATCCATTCCCCATTAAGAAAACGAGAAGCAGAAAAATTAGGAGCGCAGGAAGCGCGCGCTACCGTGCAAAGAAAGAACACTAGAGGCGGTTCCAATCGCTCTACCTGAATAGCCAGATAAGCTTCAAGATGGCTACCAAAGTCTATCTCCCGATTATCTTCTCGCTGATCGACTTCGGTGGAATCGAACGATTTTAGGGCAGAAGAACTAGCGGGAACAAAATGATCAGAATTTCATTCGGCAGGCGAAAGGTATTTATACACCGATTCGCAGGAGGAAAACAGCACGAGGTTCTTAAAAAGAAAATATTTCATATTAATATGTAAAAATAATCCTAATGATATGTATATAATTATTTTTTAAATGATTCAAAATCAACTGAAAATAAGATTGATTAAATTTGTAAATTATAATCTATCCAATATTTATCTGAACATAAATGTTTAGGATTTTAAGTAAATTACATTAATAATTATTCAAATCAATAAATAAGCTAAATACTATTTATTTAAGCGTGCTCTAACACAAAAATCTGTTAATATAAGAATATATTTCAAATTGATTCTAATCAAATTTAGAATTTAAAAAATCCAAATTTTAAGGTTTGCTACTCATTATAATCCTGTTTGGCGTGAGGACCAAAATAGTACTAATTTAAAAAACAACAATAATAATAATAAATAAAATTTTTAAAACATTCTACACAAATTCAAATATAAAAAATATTATTTTACTTTACGTACTCAATAATTTAAAATAAAAATATTAATTTTATTTCACATTCTAGACTAAAATATTCAAATCGAGTATTTTAATCTAAGATTGAAATAAAATTTATATTTTTATTAAAAATTATTGAGTATATGAAGTAAAATATTTTTTATATTCAAATTTGTGTAGAATAATTAAAATAATTTATTTATTATTATTATTGTTATTTTTAAAACTAATACTATTTTGGTCCTGTTTTAGTCCTCGCGCTAAACAAGGCCTAAAGGCAGAGGACTTATTCCGTTAATCTTGGATAGGCAATAAAAGAAAATCATATTTAAGGAAAACAATAACGAAAAAGTTACTAGTTTCACCACTAATTTATAAGAAGTAATTAAAAAAAATTAACCACAATTTTTCAACCCCATTAAAAAATTATAATAATATTTGATCATCAAACCCCTTACTTCTTGGAAAAATTATTAAGTATGACACACAGAACAAATCAGTCATTTACTCGTGAATGACAATGCGCTACATGTTGCTAGTGGACCCCATGCTTGATGGTAAGAGAACGAGGCAAATGGTGCATGAAAAAATCGGACGGTCTAATCTAGCTAATCAAACCGTCGACCAAAGATCTGATCAATCCTCACAGTTCAGACAAGCCAATCAGTTGACCTAGCCGAACAATCAACCCAAGTTAGATGGTTCGATCAAGCTAACACAAATCAAACAGACTAGCCTCATAAGACCATCCAATCAATCCATTGTGTTGGTGCGATTGTACCATCCGATCCTCCACTCCGTTCGCTCCAACAGCATGCATGCACGTCTTCAATCGTGAGCAAACGACTAACATATTTCACGTGTCACACTCAGTAACTTCTCAACATCTTAACAAAAGAGAGAACCTAATCAAAATATACAATTATAATGTTTTATAAACTTCTACTGCCCATTAATAAAATATAATAATTCCCCAATGTAAGACTTAGGCAACTCTATTTTGAGTTATATTCTGAATTGGGACAGTAGAAAACTGTCCCAGGATACTTATAAGATTATTTGTTATGTCAAGACAAATAATAGTTTATATAATTTGAGCTACAAGATTCCAGATTTCTAAAGTTTCACTAATCCATTTCCAACAACATATGATTCACTAATGAATACAAAGAGAACTTTATGCATCTTCCTACAAGAACTATACAAATATAAATCATAATGCAGCTGAAATAAAACTCAATCTCTACCGAAACAAAAATATATTCAAACATCACCTCTTCTAAAATCTCAAATACAAAAACAAAGTTAAGGAAATTAGAATGAGGTGATGAAGCGAGGAAAAATGCTCAAGGGCAACAGCAGCCGAAGCTGGATTTGTAGTATTTCTTCTTGTAATTCAACTACCTACAAGATTTTGAGCTCAACTTCCAATCATCCAGGAGCCTCCGAATCAAAATTCCAAGCTTCTCAGCTTGGGGTCCAGGCTTCACTGCGTTAGCATTCTTCCACTGAGAGCAGGGATCAACCCACCAGCTCCTCCTTGCAGAGCACCAGGCTCCAGGTGTCGCTCTCCGGCATTTTCTTCCGAGTATCTTCTCATCGATCATGTCGAGTACGGCATCGTATTTGCCAAATTTCCTTGCAAATGGCATTCCAGACTCTCTGAGATTCTTGAAGTGGGTCTCATTCAGAAACTGCGGCTCCATCTGAGGAGGATTGTCCCACTGCATATATCGAAGATCGCTGTTCACCGTTGTGTTCTGGAACTTGGGCGAGTTGCATAAGACTGAGTGGAAGTAGCCTTCTTGCGACAAGATCACGTTCGTGAAGTATAAGAGGAGTGTTCGGGGAAGATTATCCCAACCGAGAGTGCAGTACTCAATGAAGGATCTACTTAGTATTACCCATGGAGAACCTGTTTGATCAGACACCGGATTATGAACAGCCAGCTACAGGGCTGGCAGTTGGGTCTAAACTTAAAACTTAGGAGACAATTACAAGAATTTACTCAAATTGACATAACTCTTATCTCTCTGTGAGTCAAAATCAACTTTCTTGAAAAGGAATTGAATCATATAGGCACAAGTGCTCAAAAACCGACTCAAAGTCAGCTAAAACTTTGATTACGAGTAAAGGCCGATAACTCAAACTTGACTGGATGCCAGCCCTATTTGTTTGATCACTAGGGAGGGAAAATCTTACCTGTAAAGAATTTGAAGGATTCTGGTGTTTTTCGTTTCTCAGAGGCTCTGAAAAAATTGGATCTCTTTGACAAGTAGATGCCGGCATCAACTATTATTGGCTGAACTCTCTCAGACCTGTCAATCCATTTGTTACACTTTAAACAAGACTGCAAAGAAAGAAAAAGTGATAATCAAACCCATACTCTTTCCAACCCAGGTCACTTGTGTGATCTATGAAGTTAAGGTCTCTTGGCACAGAAGAGAAGACATGGATCAAATCTGGAATGAAAGAAAGGATAAGCAATGTTATTTATTTGAGGGTCAGAATAACCAATGAAAGAAGATTTCATTACAGAAAAGCTAGTGAGACTGCTGGAAAAATATGATGACGAGCCAAGTTTAACTACGCACTTAAAGCACAAAAAAAACCAATTAGATGAACATTCCCATGAATCTTTAATATCCTCTTGACTTCATAAAATGAAGGTGACTGTATGAACATGTCATTTGATGAATGGTTCTAAGACAGACAACCAAAATATTTTATAGATGATTCAAAAGCTAACTATTACATGCTGAAATAGAAGGTACAACTTAAGTATTAATTACTACGTGAACACACAGTGCAAACAAAAAAAATGCCTTCTATCATTCTCCAACAGGTAGCTTCCACTTGAAGTTTGATTAACCCAACTATGAAAACAATGAAAGTATGTGCAAAGGGAAAATAGAAACATAAAATTTGAGTAAACCTTCAGCTACCAGATGCAAGGCCATGCACAATTTTGAGCGCAGCAAAACATCAAATTAACGAATTCAAAGAGGGAATAAAAATCAAAGATGCATTTTAACGATCCTAACATACAGCAACTTATACATTATCCAGCATGTTAAACATTTTTTCAGCTTTAAAAGGTAATTTGCTTTATTATTTAACCACACTAACAGAATAAGAACAAAACTCACAGCTCTATTATGCACAATTTTCTTTAAGATGAACAGATAAGTTCATATTCAATTCAAGGTGATTCCAACAATAAAAAGACGAAAATAATTCTTAGATTGGAAAAATATTTTTTCAAAATTATTTTGCTTCAAAATATCTGAATGTCATCTATTGATTGTATAAATGCATCTATCATGTAGCATCTTCCTTTTCTTGCGAATGAATAAGGAAATGAACATACAGATCTACGCATTAGAGGTTCATTTAAAACCGAGTTATAAAGCAACAATCCATCATGACAACTGATAACTCCATGAAAATAGAAAACAAAAGATAGGGCATATTAAAGCTGAACTCAATGTATATTGGCTTAATTAACAAAAAAAAATTCTTATTTATATTTCAGTTGCATTAAGGCTTTAAAAATGAACTACTTCACAGAAAAAAGAAGTGGCCCAGGACATGTTCTTAACTTTTGCAAAACCAACCCACATGCTCAAGAAAAAACTGTAAATGAAATTAAAACAATCTTCTGGACCTATTGGTATGGATTAGCCCTATGACAATTAAAGTTCAAATGATCCTTTTGGAAGGAAGCTGCTTGAACAAAATTATCCCAAATCTGGTGACAAGTTTCAATTCATGTCTTCTGCTTCATCATAAAGATTCAAAATCAGTAATCTAGAATTTAAATTCTATCAGGTCTTCAATAATAAATCATCTTGCAGAAAGAACAAAATGACCATTAGATAAACTGATCTACAAAAAGATTTTATATTATTCACTGCACTACAAAAAGATTTCAGAATCATAGCCTCTCAAAAAGATCTATAGAACCATTAGATAAACTTGATCAATCAAGAATTTCTTTGACGTCTACCGGACGCCCTTCCACAAATGATTAGTATTTTGAAACTGAAATTCACGATAACCTAATGCAAAGAACAAATCTGCACGAGTCAAATTAGATAAGCCACCCTGATTGTAACGGGCTTTGATTGAACCAGAACCAATAGAAAGGGCATCAGAGAAGCAACAAACACGTAGATCCAATAAAATTCCAGTTTCCTCTGACCCCAAAAAATCAAATTCAATGCCTAATTAACAAAAAGTTCTTACATTTTCAAAGAAAAATAAACATACGACCATTTATATCACCAGACCAAAGTAATGCAAATTGCTTAAGCTTCCAAAAGTTACCGCTTACCATCCTGCGTGACAAGTGGATAATCTTCCGCACTGAGGGTCACGAACCAATCCCATCCTTTATCCAACCGCATAAGCACCGCAGCGGCGTGTAGCGTCGCCGCAAGACCCGACGAACCCATGTACGTCATAGCGCCTGCTTTCCCCACGACGTCCACGTTCCCGAAGGCTTTAACAGCCGGGAGTGCCAATTTCGCCGCTGACGAGAGCGCGGCGCGCTCCGTGTCTGGTGCATCGTGCGATAGGTGAAGGAGGTAGCGGTTTCTCGGGTGGTAGACGGCGAGCAGCAAGCGAAGCATCCGAAACCCGTCGCCTCGGCGGCCGGAGATGTAGTACGCGAACGCCGGCGGGTAGAGGGGACCACGGTGGACGTAGCTGGGGCTCTGCTGGCGGGAGAAGAATGCGGAGGAGGCGGTGAAGCCGGAGATGGCGGAGAGAAAAAGAAGGAGGGAGATGAAGGAGATGGAGAAGATGGGGAAGAGCCATTTCTCGGCTGCCATGAAGCAGTCGCATCGAGTAATTTAGGGCAGAAGGGTGTCAAGATCGCCGGAGATCGCGCCTCGAGATGCATGAAGCTTGAGCTATTTGTGTTCTCGACGTTACGAAGGATCTCATCGCCATGGGAATCTTGTTCTTACCGTGATTGTTAGGGTTCGAAGAGAACGAATCCGGGAAGATGGATCTCTCTCTCTCTCTCTCTCTCTCTAAATTTATGACGCACTGTGAAACTTCTGATTAAGAAAATAATTTCCATTTATATATAATAAATTATGATAATATTTAATATACAAATTTTTATGTCTGTCTTTTTTAAGTTTTTTTAAAGTGTTATCCCAATATCAATATTATTTAAATATAATATTATTTAAATATTATTATTATTTATTAATAAATATTTATTTAATATAATATTATAATATTAAAAAATATCAATGCTATTCAAATTATTTTTATTTAGTTAGAAGTTATTGACATTATAATGATAAATTGACGGTATTATCTTGAGATGTCGCCCGATTTGGGTGACATCTAAATATCAGCGTGTAATGGTATTTTTATAATTAATTATAATATTATTTAAAAATATCATTAAACCAAATAATTATTTTTTAAAAATAACATAACATAACATTGAGATAATATTGAGCCAAATGTCTCCTAAAACTTTTTTAAAAAATTCTTAAATACTATTTATTCATCCTTTTTAACAACTTAATTCACACAAATGTATCACACACTTTCGTCCTAAAAAAATATTTTGAAAAAAAATATTTTATTTTATTAATTTAATATAAAAAATATATTTTAATATTTAAAATCTATAAAATATGAAATAAAATTAATTCTAATATTCATATTTATCTTAGATGTAAAATAAAGTTAATTTTAACAGTTAAAAATTGTATTTGAATAGAAAAAAAATACGAACCAAATGAGCCCTATGTGTATCGCACACACATAGAAAGATGCAATAGTGGCCAATTTAGAGATCGACGATCTCTAATAACCTTCTGAAATTTTGTAGTAAGTTGCCCTCTATTTTGCCGTCTATTTGTCTTCTATTTTGGATGAATGTTTTTGAAAAAATGAGTATAAGTAATACTCTGAGTGGCTGCTCATAGAATTTGCAATCCTTGCTTATACGAGCATGTATAACACATAAATGATGACAAGAGTTTGACATTTTTTGTGCCTTGAAAGTGTTCAATCTTTACCATCAAAACAAAAAAGAAGTGTCCAATTTTCAAAGAACTCTAGGTCTAGAATGTGAAATAAAGTTGATATTTTTATTGAAAATTTAAAATAAAATAATATTTTTTCATAAAAAAATTAATGTAGAATTATTAGAAAAAATTATTTATTAATATTTTTTAAATTAGTACTATTTTAATCTTAATTTTGATTCTCGCACCAAACAGGACCTTAGTACTTAGAGTCTTTACATTTATTTTAACTTAACTTAAAATTAATATTATAAATTATATCATATATAAATTTTAATATAAAATTAATAATTTTAAAATCAATTCAAACAATCAACTTTATCATCCAACATACATCTTAAAATAAAATTAAATATTTTTATAAATATTTCAGATTTTCATATATCTTAAAAAAATATTAAATTAAAATTTATCTTTCAGTATTAAATTTAATATTATTTTAATATTATATTATATTATTTTAAAAAATTAATTATTTAATTTGAAGATGCATGTAAATAATTTTGTAAAAATTTAAAAATAACGTCAGAAACGGAGAGCCATTTAACGCTCACAATTATCTCAAGTAAAAAAACTAAATTTCAATAATATCTAATTTATTTTAAGATAAAAAATTTTGATTTTAAAATAAAATCGGTGCTCTTGAGCCTGACTTGAATCTTGATACCTATCAAACAGCTCATTCTAGCTTCCAAGAAGGCAGCACATTCTAGAAATTTACATTTTTCAATATTTTTTTATTTTTTAAAAATATAATTTTTATATTTTAAAATATAAAAAATTTAGGTAATTTATATATATTGTAAGATCAAATATTACGTTTAGAAGGAGGTGAATAGACGTAATTAAAATTTTAATTTACTAGATATAATAGTTAGTATAATAATAAAAAAGAATGAATAATACAAGCGAAAGCAAATGTAAATGCAAGTAAAAGAAAAGAAATCACTTCCACAATGAACACACAATATAACGTGACGCTATCCTTCATTCTGGTCCGTGGATTGTTGTCGGCCAAGTCCTGGGGATTGACATTTGGATGCCGAACTTCTCAGCTCCGTCTGCTGTTTGTTGTACCACGCCTTTATGGATTCGCCTTCCTGCTTTGCCTTTATGCTCGTGGGATGTGTTAAACCTTGCTCGAATTGTTTCAGTTATTGGTACTCCCTTATGGGTTGATCTTTGTACTGCTAAAATTGATCGAGTAGCATATGCTCGTGTTTGTGTCCGTATTGATTTCAGACAACCACTCAAAACTGGAATTTGGATTGATAGCCCTTATGGAAAATTTTATCAGAAAGTTGAATATGAAGGCTTATCTGTGATTTATTTTCATCTATGGTGCAGCCACCATCCAGCCAGCCTCTTAAAAACTCTGCTTGCTCTTCAAAAACAGCCTCTCCTGTTAATGGGAAGACTCAATCATCATCTCAACTCTTTGTTTCAGAAACAGCAGGACTAATTCAACCTCAATCATCCATTCGCTGCTCTGTTTCTGCTTCACACAGCGATTCTAGTGCTCCTCGCTTCCAGAAACAGTCCAATGGTCAGGACAATTCTATGCTTTCTACAGAACCAGCCTTTGGACCTTAGATGTTAGTCATTAATCGTCGTCAGAAAATGCAGAATAATTTTAAAACTACTCCAAGACGTGATAGTCAGCAGAAAGTTGCTCAACCTGAAACCAAAGCTCCTACTAAAGTTCTTTCTGCTAATAAGGGTAAAGGAATTGCTGATTCTATTGCTGTTTTTCCAAACTATTTTGCTCTTTTACAGAATGCTATTGGCTCTCCTACTACTTCCCAATCTTCTCCTGTGGTCTCAGATGCACCTCCTACTCCCATTATTTTCTCATCTCCTTCAGCAGTTCAGTTGAAGACTAAGACATCCTATAAGGCTTCCAATTCGAAAAAGCTATAACCTCAGTCCATGGACCATGAAGATGTGTCTGATCTTTCTGCAACTTTAGCGATCTTAAAGCGTCCGAGGTTCGCTCCTCGCCTTGCTTCTTGAGGCATCACTATTAAAGAGGGTGGCTCACCGCCCCCCAACACTCACCCCTCCTCTTCCCTCCTCCCAATAATTAAACAATCTTTTGGAGTTGTCGTGAAGTTAAAAAGCTGGCTTCACGCAATTACCTTCAGGCTTTAGTCAGGGAGCATTTGCCAGTGGTGATATGTCTCTTGTAAACCAGAGTTCAATCGTTCTCTAGAAGAGAAGTTGATAGACTCGTGGGGCGTCAATGGGACTTTCATGTGGAGTCGTCAGTGGGCAAATCGGGAGGCATCATTGTGTGTTGGCTAAACCACATCACCCAACTTCAAATTATTCACACTAGTAAACAAGTTATTATTGTCGAAGCTACTGTTATGGACAAAAATATCTGGCACATTTGTGCGGCATATGCAGACAAGGACTACATCAAGCGTCGATCCGTCTGGAACATCATTTCCCAAATTTTAAATGTGGAGAATCTAGCCATCGTGGGAGGTGACTTCAATTGCATCTTATCACAAGAAGACAAGCGAGGGAGCAAGCCTTTTACTCCTACAGAGGCCCACATCGAATTTGCAAGCTTTCTAGCCAATAATGATCTTCATGATGTCTGGAATGATGGACAGCATCGCACTTGGTGCAACAATAGGAAGGGCAATGCTCGTATATGAGTCAGATTGGATAGAGTCTGCTTCAACTCAGTCGCCTTATCTGCTCTCCCGAGTTCTGTTGTTACTCACCTTACCAGAATCGGGTCAGATTATTGCCCACTTTTGGTTCAAGGTAGAAACTTGGAGTTTAAATTGCACGGCAACACCCTTAAATTTTAAGATGTTTGGCTACCATTCTCAACGACAAATTTGCTCGCACCACTTAAGATTTGGAGCCGGGACAGATTTGGAAATATTCATGCCAAAGACAAAGATCTAGAAAGCAGAATTTCTGAACTTCAGCTGAGGGAGTCAATCGACATTGGCTTGACCGAGAGTGAGTTGGACTGCCTTTTACTGTTGGTTGCAGAATACAACACCACCCTTAACAGACTAGAGACTTGGTGGCTGCAAAGAGCCAAAATGAAGTGGATCAAGTGTGGGGATCGCAACACTTCCTACTTCCAGGTAGAGGTATTGCAGACAACTGCCTAGTAGCACAGGAGATAATGCAGAGACTAGCATCCTCAGAGTTCTCTATCAATTATATGTCCATCAAGGTGGACATGGAGCAGGCTTACGACAGAATGAGATGGACTTCTTGCAAAAAATGCTTCAGCATTTTGGCTTTCCGGATACTTGGAGCAAATGGGCCTTAGCATGTGTTGAAGGCCCCAGGTTTTCTTTGATGATAAATGGCCAGAAATCTAATTGGATTGAAGTAACTTGTGGATTGCATTAGGGGTGCCCCTTCTCCTTTTACTTGTTCATTATCTGCTCTGAACTGCTTTCCCTCCTTATCAACCAATACTAAGACAGAGACGATTGGCTGGGAATCAGAACAACTGCACATGGGCCACTTATCACCCACCTCTTATTTGCAGATGACATCCTCATGTTTGCACCGGCCACTTGTAGAGCTGTCAAAATAATTAACAGTATCTTTGATACTTATTGTAGTTGGTCGGGACAGAAGATCAATAAGGCTAAGTCATTCATTTACTTCAACAAGAAGATTAAAAAAAGCAGGAAATGCATGATTGCCAACAAATGGGGATTTCGTACCCAAGCCGAGAGCAAGTACTTGGGCATTCCGCTCATAAGTAGAAAGCCAGTCAAAGCTGACTTTCAGCATATTATTGATTTAGTGAGGGGCAAAATTTCCTCGTGGGAAAGCAAAAGCTTATCATTAGCTGGCAGAGTTACACTTATAAATAGCGTGCTCACCTCTATATCGATCTTCTCCCTCTCCCACACGTTTGTATCTGACAATGTTATGGCGGAGATTAAAAAGCTAATTAGACATTTTTTTATGGAGTGACAACCCCACTACAAATGCAGCTCATTTAGTGGCATGGGAACAAGTGACAAAACCGAAGATTGCTGGAGTCTTGGGCATCCACCGGCTGGAGGAGTGGCACTCCATTCTCGTAGCCAAACTTGCCTTCAAATTCCTAAATAATAAGGATGCACTTTGGGTCAAATGCTTCCAGGCCAAGTATGGAAACAGAGAGAGTACCTTCTTCACCAAGAGGGGAGATTCATGGGCATAGAAACTTATCTGTCTGGGAGGGACAACAGTCATACAAAATTCTATGTGAAAAATTGGCATTGGTAGCAGTATCAAAGTTATGGAGGACGCTTGGGTTGATCCCAACCCATTCATGAGGTGACCTACCTTCATCAACACTATTGATTCGCTCCCTTGACCGTTCAACAACTCCTTAATGAGAATGGCGAATGGAACAAGCCGAGCTCGACAAATTCTTTGGCTCAAAGTTAACGTTAAGAATAGGTAGGCTACCAAGGCTTGACAAAGAGAAGAGGGACAATCTAGTCTGGCTTAAATCTGATTCTATCAAATCCCCCACCATTGCCCTATACAGAGATCTCTTCCGTGGTAGAGAACTTCAGCATAGCTAGGTCTAGAAATTGAGAGCACAGCCCCGCTTTGTCACTTTTTTCTGGAGGATTTGTTGCGATGTTATCCCCACATTTTCTTAGCTCAAACGAAGGCATCTACAAGAGATTAATAGATACCCTTGGGGCTGCCCTGCTGAAGAGGACTTGCAACATTTTTTTTGTGAATGTAGCTTCACATGCGCAGTCTTTGATGCCTTAGAAAAACGGTGGGCTAAAACAGCAATAGGAGTTGAGGTTATGTTGCTAGAAGAGGTCACTTGTGAGCTACATTCTAGTCTCTCGTCTCTCCCTCAGCATGCATAATCCTGCCCAGTAAGCTGCAAGTACAAGAAAAGAAAGGCTCTTACCACAGATTTGCGGAATGCGAAAGCGTAGAAAGTGCAACTTGCATTTTCCATTTCAGCTGCTGATTTTTGTCCCGCTAGCATGACAGAACTCCCTACCTTGCAAGATTTGGGGTAGATCCAGTTTTAAGAGAAAGCGTGCTGCTGTACCCACCACCTCAAGCCCTCTCAATTGGAATGATGAAGGAGAGCAATTCCCATGAAAAATACCCAGACCTGCTGGTAGGCCTGTCAACAGATCGAATCCGGATCGGGTTGACCCCGACCCGGATCCGATTTCAATATATCCTGATCGGATTAAAAATCGGATCGGATCGAGGTCAACCCAGATCTGTTCCATGACCCGCCACGGTTTAGATTTTCGGATCAGACTTCGGGTCGTCCCGGAACTTTTTTTACATAATTTAACATTATTTTTTCAATGACTATAACTATTAGTTATATATATATTTATATTTTTAAATAAAATTTTGATCACTAAAATTTACAATATAAATTCATTATAGTAGAAAATATAGAGATAATATATAAACATCTAAAAATCATATCACTGACATCAGCATTATATTACAATATTACAAAACATAGAACCAACAGTTGAATGAAACTATTACACAAAAAATAAAGCGCAGTTCTGTTAAAGCTAGCACTAAATATTTTATCTCAATGATAAAAAAATATTTGTAGCTATTTATCTCATTTCATAATGTAAGCACTTCCTTGTTATTCCACTTAAAATAACTTGCAATAGCCTCTTTAATAATTATAGGCCTCAGTCACATTTTAAAACCTTTATAAAATAAAATAATAATTAATATATGCAATTAAATAATAAATATATAAATACGTAAAATAATTTCATACTTATAAATTTTGGGTCAGATTTTTTTCGGGTCGGATCAGCATCGACCCGGATCCGACCCGGCAATACTTAAACGTAGCGGGTCGGTTTTTCAGAATAATCGTGCGGGTCAAAAATTTATTCCATTTCATAAAATAATCGGTTCGGATCACGGATTGAATCGAATTAAGATCCGACCCATTTACAGGCCTACCTGCTGGTAATAGCAGGGATTTTTTGTACTGACATTTTTTCTGCAGGTTTCCCCGACGATGGCAAATCTAGAATGAACATGGGGACACAAAATCAACACACAGCAGCCGATTTAAGTGGAGTGTAGCCCCGGACAGCTGCAGCAGCAACTCTGGCTGCTACTACAACAGCAGTTGCTGCTGCAGCAGTAAAATCTGTTGCTGCTATAGCAGCAAAAGTGCAAACTGCTGCTACTATAACTGCTGTTGTTGTAGCAACAACAACACTTCTTGCAACTGTAACAGCAGCAGAGAGCAACAGTGCACTGTGCTGAAGCAGCAGTAGAATGCTTTTCTGCTGCTGGACTAGCAGCAACAGAATGCTTTTTTGTTGCTGGACCAGCAGCAAAATACAATCTGCTGTTGGACCAACAGTGGTTGCGGCTGCCGCTGCTATTCTGGATGAGGCAAATCTGCCACCACAAGCGGGCAATGTTTAAATGTTGAATCAATTCCTCAGCAACCTGCAGTCACAGGTCCAAAAAAATCCACCAAACCCTCAAGCAATCGAAGTGGTTGCTGCATTGTACTACTCATGGAGAGCCCGCAATGGTCGCGTCCACAATAAATATTTCTCGTTGCAAGAGCCATTGCTACACTTGTTCACTTTAATGAGGCCCAAGAGTAACTTTCATCCAACGTGGGGAACTGGGATCCCTCCAGCCTTAACAGTGTGGCAACCCCTCTGCTCCCATTTGGATCCCCGACCCCCACGGTGGATTAAGGTGAACTTTGCTGGCTCTATTAAACAGAACGGCATGGCAAGCACAGGTGGGGTGGTCCAAGATCATCAGGGCAACTTTCTCATAGCGGTTGGTTCCAAGCTCTACACCCATGCAACCTCCTCAGCAGAAGCCATGGGAGCACTCGCTGTGATGACAGCTGCCCGTGAATGGGCAGACATAGCGAACGAGATTTGGATAGAGGGCAACTCAGCCATCACCATTGAGGACCTTCATCGGACAGCCAGAGGACACCCTCCTGACAAGACCATGGCTCGAATCGCCGACCTTTTTTGCGCCTTTAAGCCATACAGGATATCTCATATTTACAGAGCTGCAAATAAAGTGACAGATTTTGTAGCTTCCTTTTCTTGTTTTGATGATATAGAATGGCATAGGGGCATGTCCCTCCCATTGACTTTTGTGTGATTCTGGATGAGGATCGAACCTTTTGTACTTGATGTATCTTTATTTACTATTATAGTATTATGGGCTACGACCGAATTTCCAAATATAACGTGGTTCAGCTCAAGCACGAGCCTAATCCACCCCAACCTGATCGGAAAGATATCACTATAATATAATCCTTCGTTTAGGCGGAGAAGTCCGTACACAAATCCTTGTCTATTCACTTATTAGAGGCCCTAAAAGTGAGGGCATACTCACTCACCTTCTCTAATTTTTATTTAGAGACCCTCTTCACACACAAAGTGAAGGCAAAAATAAAAATACTATAATAAAATTGAAAATCACTCACTCTTCTTTCTTATGATTGAATCTTGAGAGCTGGAAGAAGAGTGTATAAGCAGCTTGAGCACTTGAGTCCAAGTGTGACGCCTATGGCCGAAGAAGGCAGGGAGTGATCGCCTGGTGATGTCTTAAGAGAGATGAATCATTGAGATAAAATGCGACTCCTGGCAGGCTTCTAGGCCGAATAATGAGTAGTGAGAGGGGCACAAGAATGAATCTACCCACATCGGAAAGGGAGGGAGATCCTGAGCTGTATAAATAGATAACATGATCTCAAATAGTAGAGGCGCCTTTTGGGGCAAAACCGTGAGGCTGATGATGGAAAACTCTATAATTGAGCGTGTTTGGGCTGGAGTAGCACTGGGATGGGTGGCCTCCTGGGAAGCACTAAAGTCACACAATTTTTCTAAAACCAAAGCGGACAATATCTCTACAATGAGATCATGAAATATTACAATATGATATCAGAGCCGACTTCCTGCAGTACGATGTGGTTCGAGGACGAACCAGGTGGAAGCTGGTGGGCCTGTGACGCCTGTGGCTGAAGAGGGCGACGAGTGATTGTCGGGTGATATCCTAAGCGAGAGAAATCATTAAGGTAAAGTGCGGCTCCTAGCAGGCTTCTAGGCTGAATAATGAGTGGTGAGAGAGGCACAAGAATGAATCTACCCACATCGAAAAGGAAGGGAGATCCTGAGCTGTATAAGTAGATAACGTGATCTCAAATAGTAGATGCACCTTTTGGGGTAAAACCACGAGGCTAGTGAAAAAAAACTCCGTAGTTAAGCATGATTGGGCTAGAGTAGCATTGGGATGGGTGACCTCCTGGAAGTACTCAAATCACGCAACTTTTCTAAAGCCAAAGCAGACAATATCTCATTGTAACCTAGATCTCCTTGAATACTTGATTAACTCTTCATCAAATGTTTCTCTAACTTTTAAGAATGGTGGAGAATGAAGGTGATTGTTGAGAGCAATTAGAAAGTTCAATGATCCAAGAAAAAAGAAGAAGGAAAACCCCAGCAACCTTCATCTCTTTATATAATGAGTTATGTAACGGCTAGAAAAAATGAGCTGGAAGACTTGGAGGTTGGCCTCAGGTCGACCCCCAGTTAGCATCAAAGCAGGACAACGGTCACCTCCAAGGTTGACCTAGAAAAATCCCCAAAGAAGGCCAAAGTCTCTGTTGAAGGTCACTGCTGAAAGTCGACCTCACTACTGCAGGTGGTCCTTCAACCAAACATCATGGCCGAGGTTTCTTTATAATACGCCAAGTATCGTGCCCTATGGTACTGCTGAGAGCACTTGGCTGAACACATCATTGCCGCTATTTACTCTGGGAGGATATATAAACCATCATAGTCGTTGTATGCTGAAGAGTTATGCCAAACCTCGTGGCCGATGTTAACCACCGTCGTGTTCGATGTTTCAGCAGAAACTTTTGGCTGTATGAACCAAACCTCGGGAACGATGTTAGCTTAGGGAAGATATGACAACCATCGTGTTCGATATTTCAGCAGAAACTTTCAGCTGTATGAACCAAACCTCGGGAATGATGTTAGCTCAGGGAGGATATGACAACCATCGTGTCTAATGTTTCAGCAGAAACTTTCGGCTGTATGAACCAAACCTCGACAATGATGTTAGCTCAGGGAGGATATGACAACCATCATGTCTGATGTTTCAGCAGGAATTTTCAGCTGTATGAATCAAACCTCAGGAATGATGTTGCAGCATGAAAGCTGGCAAACACTAAATAATTTTGTTAGTTCAAATTAACTTAAACATATTGCTAAACATCAAAAAACTCAATATCACCATAAGGGAGGAACCAACATATATCACTTTCAAAAAAGACTTTTTATAAACAATGCCTCCTAAATTAAATATTTATAAGTAGTATTTTCTATTTAGAATGTAAATTTACAGATTGTATCCTCGCACTAAGTTTTATTTGTCATCTATTATTTTAACTCAATTAAAATTAATACATATAACATAGATTATATTTGGCACTTTATTTAAGATCTAGATATATATTTTTTCTAAATTTTTTTTATTTTAGTTTTTTGTCCATTTTTTTTATAAATCCATTATGATGAATTTTTTTGAAACGAGCTAGATATAATCTTAATTGTATATATTAACCCTAGTTAGGTTGAAAAAATAGTAAATAAAAATTAGTGTGGTGGTGCTGCATGTAAATTTATTTTCAAAATAAAAAGTGACTTTTAAAAATTTAATTTAGGGTGCTGCTTATAAATATTTAATTTAGGTAGAGCTATATGTAAAAAAAGATTTTTTTAGGGGTGACTAATGCAAATTCTCTTTTTTTAAAACAAAAAACTAGAAATTTGTATCATGATAAACCACAAGTTGCACTTAAAATATATAATGAAAAGGATCGTTATTTTAAATGAATAACTACGCACACATTATTTATATATTAAATATTTATTTATATTTTTATACTTTTGGAATTTAAAGCACTTTCTGCCTTCTTTTTTAATAAATTAATGTTATAGCTATCATAAATACAAGATGTTTAAATCATAATTAATAATTAATTTAAAGCATCGTGACTTAATTGTTGTTTTTATTTGTAAATGTTTTTTATCACATGTAAAAACAGAACGTTTATCATAAATATATATATATATATATATATATATATTGACTGGTTAAATATTTTTTTAATAATAAATTATACTTAATTTTTTAAATTTAGAGCTTAATAATATATAAATTAATATTTTTAAAATTATAATATTAAATTTTCTAAATTAATTCTCTTTTTAAATAAAAATAATTATCTTTATTTCTCTCCGGCCTCCTCTCTCTACTCCAACTCTTTCTGGTGGCAACACCGACTCACACGAGCACCTTGTGGCGGTGCAACCATCGCATGGGCCACACGAGGTCGCACTTGCCAGGCCGATGCATCCCTCATGTGCGTCGTCCAAGACTGTGTGGCATGACTGTTGACCACGCCATGCTAGCATCTCGTGGCTTGCATATGCCAATGTGGGTGGCCAGCGGCCATGCCACGCAGCCTTGCGCGGCCTCATAGGAACGCGAAAGGGGTGCGGGTTGCACAACTTTACGCGGCAAGTGCGAGTGTTGCATCGCTGCGAGGCGCTCGCATGAGTTGGCGTGACTTCCGATCTCGTTTGGTTGGAGGATTGAATTTTGGATAAAGGAAAAAATCTTTATTTTATAGGTTTAATAGAAAAAAATTTAGTTTAATATTATGAAGTATATAAAATGTGAAATAAAGTTAATTATAATATTTATATTTGTATTTGATATAAAATAAAGTTGTTTTTTAGAGTTTACAATTGTGTTGGGCCAAACAAAACCTCAGACCAAACAAGCCTAGAGTTAGCGATAGAAGAAAATGAGTGAAGGGGTATAATAGTAATTATAAAAATTTTAATAATAAAATTTTTTAAAAAATAACTTAATAATTATATTAAAAAGTAAATTTCTGATATTATAATTTTAAAAATATAAATTTGTATATTATTAAATTTTAAATTTAAGAACCTGATGTAATTTACCAAAAAAACAATCAAACATGCATTCAGTAATAATAAATCTCTATTTCTCCTCTTAGATTTGCATGACTCAAAACGCTAAAATTAATATATTATTAACATTTTAAATTTATCTTAAAATTTAATAATTTTATTTTATATTCAATATACATTTTAATATTAAAATTAACATTTATTTCATGTATTATATACTTTTTAATATTCAAATAATTTTATTTTTCATCCAAATTTTAAAATTTTCTCTTGATTTTTTGCTCATTTAATTTATAATATAATATTTTTATATATATGAGTTTAAATTTTAAATGCATAATTATTAAGTGCACTTTGTCCATAAAATTGAAAAAGACTAAACCTTTATCTCTTAAATTTGAGGTAGGATTAACTTATTTTTCGCTCGTCTGGAAGAGACAAAAGAAACATTTTATTTTTTATTCTTCTAATCTCTAGTGAACCTCTCGGTAGAATTTGAACTCAGATGAAGTTTTGACTATCTGTCAGAGAAAAAAGACGGAATTGAGCTTATAAAATTCCCAAAAAAATTCTTCTAGTTTTTATGATTATTCATCCGCTTCTCAAGTTCTTTAAGTGTAATATATGCACTTTCTTATTTTTTTTATTTGAGATGTTTAAAATATAAAGGACATTCTTGAAGTTTTAATTAGGTACTCCAATTTAAAAACATATTTTGATGAAGTTCACATGACAAAAAAAATTATAATTTCAAACATTTTCATTGGATTTTAATTAATAACCTTCTTTTTGGATTGAAAATTAATTAACTTCTTGAATACAAAGTTATACTTATATTTCTGGTTTTTAAAAATTTGCCGGCATATAATCCGTTCAAACGATGGAGTTAAATTTAATGAAACTAAGGGGGCGTTTGGTTTAGTGTTATCTCAATGTTATGTTATGTTATCTTTAAAAAGTAATTATTTGGTTTAATGTCATCTTTAAATAACATTATAATTAATTACAAAAATGTCATTACATGCTGACATCTAGATGTCTTTAAAAAATAATTGTTTGGTTTAATGTCATCTTTAAATAACATTATAATTAATTACAAAAATGCCATTACATGCTGACATCTAGATGTCACCCCAAATCGGGCGACATCTCAAAATAACACCATCAATTTGTCATTATAATGTCAATAACTTCCAACTAAACAAAAATTATTTGGATAGCATTTATATTTTTTAATATCATAACATTGAACCAAACAAATGTCCATTGATGAATAACAATGACATTTAGATAACATGACATCTAAATAACATTGATACTGAAATAACACTGAACCAAACGCCCCCTAAGATGAAAGGATAATGCTTACGATGATGTGTTGATAATTAATATATTTAAAAAATTAATGAGATGAGGAAGGAAAAAGTCATTGTATATAAGTGGGGTGAGATCATTAGAGAGGAAGGGTTTAAATGGCGGACTGAGTCACTAGAGTTGAGTGATGAAAGAACAAGAGAACTTGTTAGAGAGCGATTTCTTTACGGTGAAAATAGAGGGTTTTTTTTTTTTGGATGAAAAGAGAGGGATTTAATATAAGAGAAATGCTGGGGAGGAGAATTTGTTGCACCTGGATCCGCGCTCCATCATCTGGACTACATACGTGAAAGCTTACGTGGCATCAACGGCACGAACGCTCGGCGTCGAAGATGAGGCGTATCACCCCCGAACAGCAGACACCGAAGAGACCAAGACGAACAATTGGGATCAGAACTGACCGGCGCCTGGCAAAGCGTTGGTGACCATACTGCTTTCAAAAAGTATGGACTCTCCCGCCGTTAGGCTGTACCATCCGTACATCGTACAGCAAAGGCCAGGGCGTGGCCCCCCCTGCGGACATTGATGATCTGTCGCTGGAGCTGAAGCTCATTCTGCTGAAATAACTCTACAGAGAGGGCCAGGATATAAATATCTCACTGTAACGGGGAAAGCCTTTCTTAGGCTAGACCCAAGAAAATATTCATACCTCCAAATCCACTGAGCTTACTGTAACCTAAAAAAAAGAGTGATTCTAGTGATTTTTGAAACCTCCAAAGGAGCCGTGGTTTTTCCGCTTAGCCGATTTTTCACGTAAAAAATCTAATTGTTTCTCGTCTTAACAGAATTATTTGAGAAGGTATCTAATATATCCAAATTAAAATATTTGGATAAAAATATGAATGGTACCTTAACATAGGGCTTTGACTGTAATTAACCCTCTGGCGATTGAGCACACGTCACTGTGCGTAATGGCCGGCAGGCGACCGAAAGAGAACAACTTTTTTTTTTATAGATAAAAAGAGAACATTTTTTAAATTCATGGAAATGCAACGTGGCGAAATTGTATTTGTAGAATAGTGTGCTTTTTCTATGATCAGCATGAAAAAATATGCTAAAAAATTTAAAATTATAAAAAAATCTATTAATACATAAAATGATATGTTTATACAAAGAATTTTAATATAACCATTTTTGACAATCCGAACTAATAAACAACAACAACAACAACCAAGCCTTAATCCCACTAGGTGGGGTCGGCTACATGAATCCTTTGTTTCCATTGCGCTCTATCAGTTACCAAATTCTTATCTTTAAAGTTTAAGTAACTAAGATCACTCCTTATAGTTTCTTGCCATGTCTTCTTTGGTCTCCTTCTTCCTCTTTGTACATGGGCAAAATCCCAGTAACTCAATTTTTCTAACTGGAGCTTCAATTGGCCTGCGATTTAAGATGTCCAAACCATCGAAGCCGACTTTCTCTAAGTTTATCCTCAATTGGTGCAACACCGAAAATCTTTCTTTCGGATATACTGCATTTTCATTCATATCCTTTCGTGTTAATACATCCACACATCCACCTAAACATCTCATTTTCTGCACA